>JACJUY010001271.1:165119-218410 GCA_014220935.1 Platorchestia sp. MABIK
ATGTATTTTAAATCTGTTGTCTTTGCTATAACCTTCATTTTAAAGCTTTGCCGTGTTGTGCAACCTAATCTAATTAACAAATTTCTTATAATACCCACACATACAACAGGATGACTTTTTTTAAATTGTTTTTGTAAGTATTAAACTTGTCAATAGGAATTATTCAAAGATAATTTTATATACCACTCCTAAGGCATACCTACCATAACTTTTTGAAATTAGTAGTTGAAAAATCAATAGTTAAGAGCACTTTTGACAAGCGTTTTGCAAGATAAATGAAATAATTCCAACAAAAACTTATGCAGCTTGGAAAATTACCAAATGAAGATGTACCCTTTAAACAGGAAGGTATTACCTTTTGTTTTAGTGAAACTTTTATGCTGGTAGCTGATGGAAAATCTCATTGTCTTCGTAGGGGTAGAGAATAGGAAATATAAGTTTACAGAAGAATTAAGCTTTGGCACTCATTTGTTATTTAGTCATCAGTCATCCTTTAAAGTTTGATTTCTCAAATTTCATTTTCACGCAATTGTGAAATAAATTAGTTTGGTCAAATGAGAATGGTAATGATGTAACAATTTTTTACAGAAATTAATACCATGCTTTTGAAATGTACAGTGGTCTCCTCAACCATCACATTTAAGTACTTGTAATTAATTTTCTTGGAATATTTGGTAGGATAAATAACATTTGGGTAAATGTTAAGGGCACCGTCTAGTCGGAAGTTGGAAAAATGTTTAATTTTCTTTTATTGCTTAATTCGGTAGAGCATGGCACAGTTAATATGCAGTGAAAAATCTGGAACCAGCTGAGGCACCTAAGGCAAGTAAACGGGAGAAGCAGCGGCGGGAAGGGTCGCAGGGCATGTCAGCGCTTGTGTGCCATATCATTTCACCTAGATTTTGCTTACCAACTGTTCATTTCTAAAGACATAATTATTTATCATTCAGCTGTTCAAGAACTTTTACAATTTGGCAACGTGGAGTGCTCGGTACCTCCCATGGACCTCCTACCCACCTCCCCCCTGTTGTGTAGACATAAATAAGACTGCTGGCCGCGAAGGAGCTCAGTGTGACACGAAAGCCGAAGCGATTACAATATCAAATGACTAGCTGAATCTGCCTGTCAAGCTTGGGGTAGCTGGTACTGCATCTGCTAAATTTAGTCAGGATTGAAGCGCACCTTAGATGCACCTGAGCAATGCGTTATCCCTGAGCCTCACGCGAGTCTCGCTCATTACCTGGCCCCTGGTACCACTTGTGGTACCGGTTTCTTCAAGGAACCACAAAATACTTAGATGAAAGATAGCCAAAATCAAATTAATATTTCAGAATAGTGTTCATAATGTCAACTGCGCTGATTTCTTGGAGCAACATTACTTGCAAATGAAAAGACCTGTTTTTTGGTACTAAAATGCATTTTTTGAACAATGCGAATGTCAATATTCAAGCCACTTCTTCTGAAAAATTTGTAATTGTAGAGCAATGATTTTGGTGTCATTGGATGCGCAAAGAGTTGCTGCATAAAGAGTCAGAAGATGTCATTGGAATTCATGATAACATCTTAGTTATATTAAAACTTCTACATAAAAATGAATGACCTTTTGAATTTTTTTTAAAAACCTTATAAAAACTAAACTATTATGAAATTCATAATAATCCTCTGACTCCTTATGCAACAACCTTTTGCATACCCAATGATACCTAAATCATTACTCTACAATAACTACTTTCTGAGAAGTGGCTTGAAAATTGTCCATTTACCTGCCCCCTTTCTTCCTATTATCTTCGTAGTTATGGCGTAAAATGAGAAAAAGTGTGGGATTCGACCCCTATTTATTTTCTAAAATACATACGTACAAGGTAGAATATCAGGGAACTTTATTATGACCGGACACAATGGCACTTCAGAACTATGAGTAGCAGTCAAACAAATTTTTGTGAACTATTTCTATCGTACCTAAAAATCTTAATCGGCACCCTAGTTGCGATCAATAATGACCACAAATAGGTTATTAACATGTTATAATACGCAACAAATCATGAAAATGCTAATTTCATGTAGCTTTCCCATGTAAAGTAGAAGAATGAACTATGATAAGACAGAGCGTCAGCATGCTACTCAGACGACATTTTGGAGGTAACTGAATCGCTGTGACTGTCGAAAGGAACGTGAAAGGAATTTGCTCTCATTCAAATGATTACATATTGTATTAAAATATAATTTTACATCATAATTCTTTTAGTATTTGAACGTATATTAACGTCAATGTAAAGAGAAAACTTTCAGCTTTACATAGCGGTAATTTTTTCTAGAAAAAAAATATTTATGGTTACAGTAATTTGTTATTGTTCCCCGCACACCGTAGCAGACCGAATAAACTCCAGTCTTTTCAAAGGAAGAAATTAAAGTTCCGATCTAGTTCAGGGCAGAAAAACCACTTGCTGGATGTAAATGAACTACGGAATGCAAAGAAGTTCCTTTGACATCATTCCGATGTTTCTATCCTGCCGCAACAATATGGCAGTGTATATGCAGTGTAATACTGATGTTAAATTAAGAATGTAATGATGTATTGCAATGTAATGAGACATTTAAAATTTTAATCCTATGAATGGGGTGCAAAGTAGTTGAAATGTAAATATAGTTTTTCTTTATATTGTTCGTAAAATCATATAAAATCTTTGTTTGCATTGAAGTGCTTTGATTGAGAATAGTTATCTATGAGGAAGAATTTGTCATATCAAGTTAATGATAATCAAAATTTTGTCAGCCAAATAAATGACTTTGTTTTTAACATTATTCATCGAGAATAGAAATGTAATAAATTTGATTCATGACTTATTCATCGAAAATTGCAACAAAAGCCTTTAAAGGCATTTGTGAATAAAATACCTTAATTTTCTAGTGAAAACAGCACAAAAAAAAATGAGGTCATCTACGCTATTTATCCCACGGGCAAATGCATCCACTTAATATGAAGTTCAATAAAGTGTAATAATTATTTTGTGATAGATACGACTAACTATTAAAAAATTTTGGCTAAATGTTTATTCATTAACTTTAAAAGAAAAGTTCACATGAGGTTTTACATTAAAAAAATCATAAATGGCAATATGATATAAATTATTTGATTTGACAAACATGTTTTAATCAAAGCCACTTGATACACTTCCACAAAAAATCTGAAGCTAGGCTATTTCATTTTTCCAAATCGTTCATCTGCATATTTGATATGTAGGAGTAAAAGATGTCGAATGACGACTTCATACTCATAAACGCAGAATTTTTCAAGCTATATTTTATTTTCAATATTAATCTCTGATATCGCAAGTTCCTAAGCTCATATTTTAACGAAAGTGCACACTAATAAGAGTGTTGTCAACAATCCATCGTCACTGGTATTATATTTTTTTAAATTTCTATTTATACGAATTATGAAACCTCGATTACTGCAACAAAGCAAAAGCTTTTTTTATTCTTTTCTCTCAATAATTTGTTTTGACTATTGAAATGACTTAAGAGACCAAGCATGCTTATCTACTGAGTATTTTTCTCTCATGATATTTCAAAAACAAATGATCGTTGTGTACAATTTTTTGGAAACAAACTGCTCAGAATTATTTTTCTGTCGTACATTATATTCATAAGTTACTAAAATAGAAGAGTCGCTTGAAACTAACAGCCTGTAAATAACATTTTCTTTGCCCATTTTTTGGTTTTTACGATCGGAAATAACTTTTTTCAAATGACGCTTTCTAATTTCATTTAGTATACATATGAATAAATAAGAATTCATGTTCAAAGCATGATACTTTTAGCATACGTTACACGTTCGTCCAACTAAATCATGTTCGAAGACTTTTGTGGCATTACAGAAATAATTGAAGGTTTGTGTGCAGAGTCCACCAAAACTAACAGCAATGGATGCTCGAATAGTTTGACAGAGCACGTAGAAATTTTAATTGGTGGAAAATATTATGAAAAAGCATTTCTTTCCGAACAATGATGCTCCGGTAATGAGTACGTAATAACTATCTGCAAAACAGGATGCACCACCTTTTGAAATTACCCTTCTAGACCTTTTGTGTGCCCACAAAAAGTTAATATTTCTATTACAATGATACCTTCATTTTCAATAAACTTCAAACAGTGAGGTTATGAAACTTTTTTCTACACTCATAAGTACTATTACCGGTACGTGAGGAAAATAATATTTTAGCTACTCAGCCTTAGCAAAAAGGGATGTCTCTATTCTTTACATGAAATTAAAATGTATGCAAAATACTAAGAACACTATAGCTAAATACTCCAAATAATGTGCATATTGGAAATTTAGTTAGAAGCAACACTATGAGAAAAATATTGTATTTTTTTGCGTACTTTTCTTCTGAAATGTGCGCTTTTTTACAGGTAATCGTATTTTTAAGAAATAATTCAAACTGTAAAACAAAAGTGTTGCACTTTTATATCAATCCCTGCAAGTTGTTCAACTTCATTGCTTCACTTGGTAATTTGCTCAACACTCAAATATTTATGCTTGAATTGGTACCTCCTCTGGATGATTATCCTTTGAGTGATGATTCAAAGTGGATAATGGTATGCGTCAGTCCGATCTCGAAAGTTATGAGGTGCGAAGGCCGATACAATAGCTCTGACGCTGTCGGCCTTCAACTTCTTCAAGAGATTGAGCTTGCAAGGGTTTTTCTGCTTATATTTCATATTTATATTTGTGAGGTATAGTTAAATGATGCAACAATTTGAGAAAAGTGCTAGTATTAAACTCAGAGTGAGGACATTTAAATGCCCTTCATATGATGAAGGATAAGTTTTACTCTGAAAGTAATACAATTGGGTTGATCCAAAGAAAATCATTAAAATACAAGAATGTTGAATATTATACAGAGAAATAGCCACTAGAAGTTCTTTAAAAACTCAAGTGCTAAACTGAATTCAATTTTTGAAAAGTTTTAAATCCTTGATTATGTACAGATCATTAGTCTAAAAATTCATAAAATACAATGAAAACATTAATCAAATCATAATGAAAAAATTTCAAACATGTAAATGGCTCAAAATATTTTTGATCATATCATAAAATGAGAAGAAGAAGTGAACTATAATTACGGTCATTCATAAAAACTTTGGAACTTTTATAATTTGTGCCCTCCAATCCTCAAATTACACCCTGCATACGTATGCCAAATTTCATTGATCTAGATCCCGTACAAAAACTGTGACATTTCTTTTTTGACATAAACACAATTATGATTAGACGGTGTTCTAAAGGAGAACTGACTAATCAATTTTCAAATTTTTGTAGCTTGTCTCATGGTATTTAGATAAAAATAAACTTTTCTTCTATGCACATTCTGGGGAAAATGAGTATTTAACCACAATTCTAGTCTTTCAAGCAAGAAAAATTGTTTGAAGAGGAGATACCAAAACAATCTCCGTTTTGAAGCGCTTAAATGATCGTTACGTTATGTTAAGTTACGTCAGGTTACGTTAGGTTAGGTTCTGTTAGATTAGATTATGTTAGGTTGGATTAGATTAGTTCAGTTTCATTACATTACGTCACCACAATAACTTGTTAAATATTCATTTCCCCCCGGAGAGAACATAGAATAAAAGTTGTTTATTTTGATCTAATTATCATGATACAAGTTACAAAAATTCAAAATCACTTAGTCAGTTTTCCTTAACATTTACCAACATATGCGAACATTTTTAGGCTATCTTTCAAAAAGATAATAGTATAACTCTAGAAAAAAATGAATATGATAAATAGTATAATAAATGAGCATATGTTTATTAGAATCATAATGATAGTCATTAAAAAGATATCCTTATTTAACTCATCGCCACAAGGCCAACCTACCGGTAGGTTTGAAAGAAATGGGTAAACTTTACAACTTACTGTTTTTTCATTATTCAAGTTCAAAGTTTTGTTGAGGACTCATAATAAATGAAAAAGGTTGCTCTTTCCCTCAGTGAAAAAAAATACTGCTAGCCCAACAAAAATCTACAGACTGAGTTTTTATTTTGGTAAAATACAAAAAAATCGAAATGGAAAAATCACTGGCCATTATTTTTCAATTGCATTTTCATATTTTATTGTGATGTATTTTCATAGATTTTAATTTGCTAAATTTTGTGGTATGTAAAATTTTTTCTTAGTTTTACTAGTTCTAGTTATAAGAATTTTTTGTAAAATAAACAGTTTTCACAGTTTATTTACAATCATTTTGTGCATAGGCCACTATCAAGCAGTTTCATTGCTTAGAAAGAGTTTTATATGCAAGAGCTTTTCTTTTTTAATACAATGGTGGTATTGTATTTGGCCTAGGAGTAAATCTGTGGATTTTGGACCCTCATTTTAGAAAGGAAAAACATAATGATGGCAACCTTCTAAAAGGCCGTGCAGTGCCGGTAGCTGGTAGGTTAGAACATGTCACCTTCTCCCGTCCCCCCCCCTTATTTTACCTTCCACCAATGAATAGCGCTCAACGAGATGCTTAATACCATACATGGCAACCCTGTGTTTGCCGATATGCCATATGTACTAGCTTTGCTGACCTTCTAAAAGTCGAAGACATGGCAATGGGTTAACTTATAGCCTAACAAAACTCAAAGCTCTCTTGAGATGTATTAAATTTACTAAAATTTTCTATTTAATACTTATTATGCTATGAAATTTCAAAATGACAAGATACTCAAGTTATAAACCAGAGTATACTATCTTTCAATCAGCTATATACAACAATTAAACTATTATATTAAGAGCTGAAACATATCCAACAAGGTAGATTATTACTCAAATTTACACCCAAGTAAACCATTTATCTGAAATAACCGATTGTAAGAACACAAGACAATTAAGACTATTTAAAACGCTGCAAATTTTTATTACAAGGCACCAATAGAAAACAAGCTAGTGTCCTAAATATTTACCCAGACTTATGTTCATGATTCACAGCTCAGGGATGACATTTAGTGTGACAAACCGCAAATGATGATGGACAAGATTTCTACACTTAATAGAATCAGGTATATAAAGTGATGTAAGGTAAACTCAAATTCAAATTATTCAGCTTCATTATACATAAATTCAAAATTAAAAATACTTTCACGACGGTATAAATAATTTTTGCGGAAAAAATTACCTTGCTGTTCATTAAATGTAATCAAATTGCACAAAAAAATTATAAATAGGAATAAAAATGTTTTTCCACACAATTTCATATAATTTTTATCTCATACTATGCGATGACAGCAAAAATTTATCAATAAATGCTTAAAAATACGTTTTTAGAGCATGACTTTAATTTAGTCTTTCACGTTCGAGCCACAGGAACTTTGAGAACAATAACTCACTTTGATCCATGTCAATCCGCAAAAGATTACGCTACGTATATCTTAATTCAAAGTACAAATTTGTGCAACTTATAATGCCCAGTTAAGATAAAAAATTCTTTAACTATAAAACTGTCTTTCAAAATAATCAAACTTTTCAATATTGAGTATTTTCAACCAGGAGACTTGAATGAATTTGAAAAAGCACTGTTTCTGTTATTCCTCAGAATACAAACATGAAAAATTGCAGAGGTATGCACAAATGACAATTCTCTGCTGCACGTTTAATAAATAACTTGAAGTTTCGCGCTAATAGACAGTTAATAGATTCTGCATAGTCGCGTACTATACATTTCAACTATACTTTGAAGTTCATTGAATTAGCGAGTGTGCTATATTTTCATTCAACACTCGCAGAGGCAAATAATGGATTTTCATGGACCGACAGAGGTTTACATTGTACTTGAGTGTGGGTAAAGGTTTACTTTTCAAGTTTTCAACAGGAAATTTTTAGTACCTTACATAGGTTGTACCCACATGACACTAGAATAACTGCATAAAGTAAATATACAAAAAGCTGGTGAAGAAGGAAATCCACCGACAGGCTTTCCAATGATTATTTAAACTAAGGCGAGATCCCTGTGGGCTCAAGAAATGTCTCTAATTTTTAGTATAGGTCTCGAGCCCGCAGTGATAGTTTATCGACTGATGTTTGTAGTAGCTGTGTCACTATATTTTTGATACGATGAACAGGTGTATCCAATTATGAATGTGTCCTACTTAGACAGCATATAGCTTATTGAATACCAGGAAATTGCTGTACTTCTCTCTGAACATGTGTAAAGATGATGTTGTTTTAGTCAGGAATTAGCTATTCTCATCGGTATAAGTACGACAAAAACGCCTTCTTTCGAGATTATTGAAAGTAGGTGACTGAAACGTACAGAACTCGAAATGATTATTTTGGAGTTTTTTTTTATAAATGCCAACTTCCGTTTCCACGTGAACATGAAGCTTGTCTCAACTGCCATGTAGTGGTCCAGCGAAAAAAAACGGTGCTTTGAATGTATTGTAACTCTGTGTGGTAACTCCTAACATTGAATCAATCCTGTTCTTCATGTACGTTTGATACGCGTAAGGTCGATCTACCGAAGGTTAGGAATTTGTTTAGGCTTGCTCGTTTGCGCGAGATCACGCTACTAGGCTCAATGGAAAGACAAACCGAGGTAATCCCCACTGTAATAATTTACTTGATTCATATACTGTATATTATATATCTCGCCTGCAACATTCCCATAATTTATCTATTTGAATTGTATCATGGATAACATTCAAATGATTTAAAAACCTTGCATCCGCTTACCTGTGTTAACACCCAAAAATATTGCGGCCAAAAATTTAATCTACTGAAGAAAATACAACTTATCGCGGAGAATAAATACGTAGCAGTTTTTAAATTTCTGGACTAATAATACGGATTTTTTGCATGCTTTATTGGTCCATCTCCGTCACTCTCTCAAAGACCGTATTTGTGACACAAGTTTAAGCAGTGTACAAGTGCAATTACATTTTAACAGCAAGTTCTATTTGAATGGATATATTTGTTCGTGATCCACATCTGGATGCTTTTTTAAGGAAAATATCTAATCTCGTCATCTCTGATGGACCGTGTACACCACTTAGTAATAAAATGCGACATGTACGCCATCTTTCACACACACTTTTTCGATCACACCTGTGGCTTCGTTACGCTAGAAATTCATTTTGCTTGAAATAAGAGCATTTTGTCTTCTGAAAGTCTCTCTTAGTAATATTTTAAAAATGCAATATACAGCTTAGATAACGTGCCTAATAATGAAGTTACCATATTGTGTTGAAATAAGTTTTCAAAAAACATTCAAGATTTACATGAAACGTGTCAGCGAACTTACGTGGAAATCAAGGACAAAGCACAAAGAAAGGCGGGACTGGATTTGGTCACAGCAATTACCTATAAGGTGCACCACACTTGCGGCTGCATGGAGGAATAATCAGTAAAGCAGGTGATCGATATGAGAATAGAAGCGCGAGCGATGCAAGAAAACGAGGATAACAAAAATAACATGGTCTAGAACAGGGTCTGAAATGAAACTGAGAGATAAGCGATCTATCGAATACATGTCATATCTGAAATTCCTTTACTGTAGCTTCAAGGATAAACTGCAGTAGCACAACCGAAAATTTGAAACACACAAGACATATGCGGTTTTGGCTAGAAAGAAGAAATAAGGTTGTATGGCAGAACAGTCTCGAATGCTGCAAGCAACTGTCTGTTACACAAGTAACAGAGGGAACTGAATGTTGCCTGGACGAGGAGCTCAGGAGTTAGAAGAGATTTTGGAGCTGTGGCCGTAGTGAGCGGGCGAGACAAACGCTTGCTAACTTAGATACCAGAAAGAAAATAAAACCAGAAAGAAAATAAATAGAGATAGGTTTCAAAGAATTGCTTCGAAAATAATCTCGACATGTACAGTAACTGGGTTATACAATGTAAGCAGAGAGGAGCAGTCAAGGTTCCAAATTCCATATAGCAGAAGGAAGGACTGAAAAAGAACTAAATTATTGGTGAAATAGGAGAAATTCGAGACTGAATACGGAGAACAGAGGCAAGTCAAGAGTTGTTGGCATTAGTCAATAAAAATCGAAGAAATCAAATTTCTAATACAAGAAGCAAGCTAACTTATGTTAATAAAAAATTTTTTAGTTAGTGTAAAATAAAGGCATTCAAGAACCTATACAACGGAAAAAAACAAGAACCACAATTAATGAAACAAAATGTAATAGAACACACACTAAGCTAATGAGCAAAACAATTTTGATACTTACATTTTATTTACAATCACGATAGATTATATTTTGGTACATGACAACGAAAATTTCAGCTAACAGATAGTAGATTATTCACAATGAGATCTTTTAAATCAATCAAATAAGCCCAAAAAAGAAGCAAATTGAATAATTTTGTTAAAAATTGAAATAAACTAAATTTAAACATTACCTGGCCACGAATAAACACGCAGTTCGAAAGAAGGGAAGCATCTAGTGACGGTAATAGTAGTCCCCAGCACAGCCACAGAGATCTGACAGAGAGCTGTGACTGCGATTGGTAGGTGATAGAATTACACGCAAGGTTCCATGAAGCGCTGGCTTAGTGTCCGTAGAGTACAACAATGCATCGGTTGAAAATCATTCGGAACCGAGGATTTCTGTCTAACAACCCTGTAAGAGCTACTGAGGATCGATGGCTCAGGCACAAAGAACGATGAAGATATTCGACAAGCGACTATTGACTCTGTGATGACCAGAGTGAGAGATCAGTCCCGTTCCATTCTTCCAAAATTCATGAGACCGTAATTGACATTTAACAGATAAACGTTTCTTTGTTACTATTAAAGACTTGGTGTTTTTACAAGATTGTTTGCAGCACCAGCTTATTGACGACACCTGCGCTGCTCGCACGATCCGCGCGCAGAGCACACAAAATGTCAGGCATAATGAAACACCAGCAAAACGCAAACCTTATACTTTGACTACACTAGAGGAAATTCAGAAAAGCTAGAGATAGTATGTACAAGAGCTAAATGTGTAGGCGAGTTCTAATCAACCTTATCGTAGGTTTATTAAGTGCTAAGAAACAAAACGACCAATTACAAACAAATCAAATCTGCAGCAGTTGAGCTACAAGTTAAGTGCAGCAGCTCTGAAGAAGACACAGTCACGTGTGCAGCTTGGTTATAAATGGCGTACATGAACATTGCCGCACATACAGTGGGGGAAACAAATATTTGTACGTACTAAAATATATTTTATAAATATTTGATGAACAAAAATGGCATATACCTGATTCTATATTTGCACATGCGTTCATAAGCTAAGAATACGCAAAAAAAAAAAAAAAATTAAATTAAATATTGAAATTATATTCAACCAAGGATACTTTGGGGGAGCGAAGTATTTGTACAGAAAAAATTTACTGAAAAATTTACATTTATACTTCACCTTTACTCAAAAGCACAGCAACCAGTCAATCCATCGTTTAATACACTCGGCTGTGTGCTTAGGATCGTTATCCTATTGCAAGACCAAGTTTTCATGGAGATGCAAATTAAGGAGGCCCGCAACTTATCGTTAGAAATGTTGAGATACATCTCTGAATTCATTCCACCATCTTTCATATGTAAATTGCCGGTGCCATTTGCAGAGGAACACCCTCACTCCATGATGTTGCCACCCACAAACTTTTCACTGGGAATTGTGTTTTTTTGAGCATAGACACGACTTGAATTTATTCCTAAGAAGATCGTAGGTGATAGCTTGTCGTGAAATACGAGGTTCTGAAGCTAATGAATCTTCTTGTAACTTCGTTTTGGTGGTCATTGGGTTATTATCAACTTTTTGAGTCTTTTTTTTCAAGGAGCTCTGCGAAATTTTGCTTGGTGCACCGGATCTTATTTTGTTCATGTACTCATTTCTTATACCTTTAAATGAATGAAGCAATTGTAGAAATAGGAATCCAAAGATTTTCTGACATTTTCCTGTAGCATTTACTATCTTTTCATCGTTTGATAATCAAGGTTTTCACAGAATCTGTTAGTTTCACACTACTTCATGATGAATGAACAAGTTAACACTTTGACGCCACAAAGTGACAACTGTTAACATTATTATAACAAACTAAAAGCTCTAGTAACAAATACTTGATGGAAAGCATATTTGTTGATACTAAGAACACGAAATTTGTTCTGTATGAATACTTTTGTCAACCCAAATATTCATGATTTAATATAATTTCAATATTTGATGAAATATTTTGTTTCTTTTGCTTATTCTCAATTTATGCAAACATACGCAAATTTAGCATCAGATATACATCATTTTAGTTCATCATAAATTTCTAAAATAACAAATATTAGCATGTACAAATATATTTGGTCCCCCTCACTGTATAAGAAAAACTAACCACCATCACCAAGATAAGACGTACTTGTTCGTGAGTTTTAGAGGTTTCTGTGTTCGGTAAAAATTGTACGTGAACTCACGTACGTGGTGGTGAATGTATATATATTTAAGCTCATTAAGGAGATCCATTCATTTGTATTTGAGATAATCTTTCAATCAAATGAGCACTTGAACGAACTCATCTGCATTCTAAGGGAAGACAAGCCCATTCTCTCCATGAAAAATTCATGAATATGCTTGAAAAATACGATAAACAACCATGGAATACACCATTAAGGAAGCATACATTATGGTCACCTATGAATAATTCGGGTTTCACTCCTAAGTACATTGAAATAAAAAAGCTAATAGCACTCGGGAGCTCCATAACTGTGACTGAAAGAGATTAAGAGGTTGCTACATGAGGAAATCTGACATTGACATGGTCAAGCCAAGAGCACAGCACGATTATGATAGCCACACAGAGACCCTCTTTCCAGCCCGTCTTGGCCGTCCTACCTCTTCCCATTGTTGAAATTGACTGGTCTCATGGGAGCATTAAAATTAGCAGCAGCCTGTTGCTGGAGCTGGTATGCCATGGGATGGATTTTAAAGCCATAAAGTCTGGGCACAAACTGGGTGCCAGGACGCTTGGGCCGGTATTCAGGGTGCACCATGAAGAGCATGTGAGGGAAGCCCGTGCCATAGTAGGACCCGTCGATGTGGTTGTATCGTGAAGACTTGGGCGTGTACACGTCACAGCAGTTGGGGCAGTACAGTTTCACCATCGCCTCGCCTGGCACGTCGCTCAGGCCGATAGGTAGCATGGGCTAAAAAATTAAATTGAAGTCATGCATGAGTTAAATCAAACAATAAAGCAGACAACAAACCGCATTTTACTAAAAAAAGAAGACAAAATGGTACATTACGGCAATTCCCTTCATTTGCACAGTGAAATGAAAATGCTCTCTTAATAAACAATGTATCTACACATGCATTTGATTGAGTCAAAACTTTGTTCTAAAACAATTAAAAAGTCTTTACACCTGTTGCAAGTGTCGGTCTGCAGAAAAAAGGAGCAAATAGAATTTCGTGTTCCTGTCTTTTATGAATACTTGGCTATCAACATCCCTCATTGTGTCTATCTTCATGAGACTCTTGATATGCTTTTGTCACTAGTCCACATCATGCTATACTCAATAATTCTAACCTCAATATTCTTCCAGGCTTTTTAGTTGTCTCTGACTTTTGCACAGTTTCAAAATATTTGAATTTTAGACACATTTCTGACATGAAATGAAGTAACTTCACATCTTCTCCAAGGTAAGTGATACAGGTATTCAAGCTGGCCCCTGCTCAGTTAACTAGAAGCTTTGCTATGTGTGTCAATCAACACCTAAAGGAGAGCATGAGAACTGGAAATAACATTGTTCTTTTTCACAACTACCTTCATGAAGTTGACAGCAAATATCAAAATAAAATGGTATTATGGGTAATGCAGGTATAAACCAGTTTCCATCAGTACTATGGATTGTTGATTGTTGACTGGTTGACCACATCAATCTGAAAATTTAATAACATTCTTACAATTTCAAGCAATTATTATGATCAAAGAGATAGTGAACTTATGTTACTCCTATTTATTTTTGCAAACATGCCATGAATCATTTTGTATGTTCAATTTTGTAGCATCAAAATCCCCAAGCACAATCCTAAAATCTTTTCATTCAAGATTCAACAAGGTGGCAAATCAGATAGATAACAGTCAGATCTAATGATCAAATAGGGTCATTTTTGATGAATTATCAGTTACACACACCTGATTTTCACAGTACACCCTCGGACAATGACCGAAGTCGCCAGCCTGGTACTTCTCTATCATCTGAGCAATGCCTCTGTTCGTGAGGATGTAGCGGGCATGGATGAGGCCGTACAGCATCTCTGCTGCCTGCTCCACCAAGTCACCCTGGTGTGGCAAGTCTTCCTCCTCATCTAACAAAGGAAATGAAAATAACAAAACTGACTTTTGTATCAGTTAATTATAATAGCGCAAGGAAATAAAAATAAAGAAGTTTAATGTTATAAACTAAAAAATTAATTACAAAAATGTTTGATGGTTCAGATGCTGCTAAGATGGATGTATTTGTGTTCATGAATTAGACCAAGGCTATTTATCTAACCACCTTGAGTGCCCTTACTTTTATAGGTCATTGAAAAATACTGTCAACACCAACATTCAAAAATCATTCTCTATTCAAAATTTGAGTATATTAATATTGCAATGGCTGAAAATTGAAGAATTTCTCAGCCAAATAACAGAAAATCAATACATTCTATTAGCTCCAAATTTTTTTTTCCACTTACTCATCTAGCAACATAATTTTCAAATTTGCAACAATCTCCATACCATAATTTGAGCATAAAATAAAACAGACACTTACCAGGTTCTAAGTCTAGGATCATATCCAATGCTTGTCTGTAGTGAGGAACTTGTTCATTGAGTCCTGTTAAGTTAAACTTGTCTTGGATATAGTCTTCATCCACCTGAGAAATGCAAACTTGTTAAGTATAAATCAAACAGTACATAATCAAGATAGCTAGAAAAGCATACAAATTTTGATGTAAGGAAAATATGTCAACTTGACACACATATATGTCATTCTTAACCAATAGACATCAGCTTTTTCTTTCATAGAATACAGAAACAGTAGAAATTACACAATTATAAAATCATTATGGCAATCTAACAATTTTCAAATAACTATGGTAGTCTCCCAAGTATCAAATATCTATAGTAATCAAACAATTATCAAGTAATCATACCGTTCTGAAGAATTTTCTAAATAATTTAGTTGGTGAAAGTAATTAAGCAAGTATTTCAAGAATCAAGTGTAAGGTCAGTAAGGAGAACTCAAACTAACAGCTGCATATGCTCCACTAATTCTACAAGGGCATACCTCACAAAAGAATTCATTTCCTCGGAGGCCACAGAACCACGCAATCCATGACACTTCTTCAGAGCTGCTCATTTTGAATTTATAAAATAAATCTTAAGAATACCTCTGCAACAATAAAATGAAAAAAATTAGAAGGATGGATATACAACTAGACACAAAACAATAAATTTCTTGGTACTGCATGCATCCAAACAATTGCAAAAACATGCTTTTGAATTAATTAAAGGGATTTTTGTAAATCATACAATACAATAATATTGCTGAGTGTGAGTGCTGTACTGGAAAAAAAAGCATGTTCAATTATACCTCAATTTAGTTAGATTTAATCATGTTACTTCAAAAAGCATGCCAGTTTATGAGTGCAGGTCACTAGAATGAGGCAATTGCTAGAAATAAAGGCTGCTGAGTATAAAATGGTGAAACTGAATTTCATTTAAATGCACAATTTTGTATGAAAAAAAACCATCAGCCATCTCAGGAAAAGACTTTTGCTTTTGATGAATCTGGAGTCATTCTTGGACTAGGCTGCTAGGAACAATGAAACTATAAGATCTACTCATAGTTGGAGAAAACTTTGAGAGTTTGCTTTATACTTGATATATTACACGTCAGTTTCAAAACTGTTAACTTCATGTTGTGTCTTACCAAGTGTTTATCCTCTCATAAAGAGGCAAAAAATCCAATACAGCATAGGAGAATCAAACTCTCAAAATACTTAATTACAATAAAGCATTAAATCATTGAAGGTTTTGCTTGCTGCATCAAGCAAATACCACTGCCTCTCCATACATACGGAATGCCTTCAATGGCAAGGGCAAAACGAGAAGAGTGAAGGCCTGGATGTAATTCAAGGATTGATGAACTAAAATAATAAAATAGTTCACATATAGATCTCAATCACATTTAATTTTATTTTTTTCCATTATATTCTTAACTTGACGAGATTCAGGAAAAGTAAACTTCTCCGTGTTGTTTAAAAATGCTTTTTAGCCTAGTCATAATGAGTTGTAATAGAAACTACAAGCAAATTAAGTGCTCTGCATGGTAAGATAATCTAACAATAAAAATGAAATGTAGCATAGAAGTCTTGGTTACTGACTCCAACTTAAAAATGACACTTACTTCAAGATGAATAATTTTCATGGTAATTTTCATTATAACAACGTTCATATACATAACTAACAAAACTTCATATACAATACACTTGAAAATGTGCTTCAGATACTCTAAATCAAAGCTTGATGATAAACTCTTGGTAACTAGAGGAGCATAAAATGAGACAGAAAAAAATTATCTGTTTAAATTATTATAAACCCAGTGATTTTTCTAAATTAAACATAGTGGGTACACCAAATTAACCTTATATTTTTAACCCCTATGTTATCAAATTCTTTACAACATGAAGTCTAAAATATGGCAAAATAACAAAGTTACTCAATTTAAATTGCCATATAATATATAACCATAGCATTTGTTAGCAGAATATGCATTTAGGGTAAACAATTTCCCTGGCATTGATTTCAAGACCTGCATAATAATGTAAAAACAACTTGTGTTTAGGATATTATTTAGGATGCTATTAAAGTCCTGACCGAAAAATGCCGAGTCCTAATATGAGCAACTTGACTTCATTTGATACAGAACTCTTCGTTTTGTTTTTTTGGAAAATAGAACTATTCAACTGAGCTGCTTAAGAATCCCCATTTTGTTGTCATTATAAACAACAGAATGCTAGCATATGACATAGCTGATGTTGCATTGCAGTAAGCATTGAAGATACATTTTGAAGCACATAGAACTATAGCACACATAGCAGATCAACTCGTATAGAATGCTGAATGTGTTGCACAATTTATCATTAAGCTTCTAAGTATTTCATGGATGGTATTTAAGGGTATTCAATTGCAAATTTACAATTTTACACACATTAATTCAGATTCAAAACAGCCTAAGATTATCACATATATATACTACAACCTTCAGACTCAAACTTATTTTTAATACTATGTGTCCTGATGCTCATATCTGTAAATTCTGACTGTATATAAGTAACTAGTAAAATATTGTTTCCCTGTCAATGATGAATACATTTCATGGATTTAATTGTAAATTTTAGGTCCATTTATTGTTAACAAAATATTCACTTGAATCAGTCACGCAGTTTGCATGGCTTCAATAAGCTCTGATACTTGTGATATTTGCAATGACAAATATTCCAGTTTGTTCAAATCATATATTATCCAGTCAAGCTTTTCTTCCTTAAAGCATAATTACAGGATTTATATTACAGGATAGCAATATTACAGAATTTATATTGTAATAATTACAGGATATATTAGGACAAGATAGCAACAAGAGGAAAACTACATAAAAATTTCTATATTCCATTAGAACAGCAACCACCCACATCCCAGATGTTCTTAAAAATCCGTTTACTTTATACACTTATTTTTTTCAAGTGGAAGTCATTTGAAAATTTAACCTAAAAGTTTAGACACACAAAATCTCAAATCTATCTGTCTACAAAATCTTTTGTACAAAACATTATGACTGCTGAGATACATTCTTGCAATTAGACTTGAAATATGTTTCAATAAGTTTACATTCAAATTTTAAATTTGTTTATTAAAATGGCCATAAATCTCAAATTTAAGAAATGAGCTATTTCAATTATTACCATAATAACTGTTACAACTTAAAATCTTGCTATTGAGAATGCTTTTCGACCATAAACTTGCTTTTGTAGATAATAAATTCACACCCATACATTATAAATTCTTGTCCTACAGACCAAATTTAGTTTAGAAATCTCATTAACCAATAATTTCAGATATATCTGTCATTATTGAATATTTGGTGCTGGAATGTAGTAAGTGTGAGCATGAGAGGGAGAGTTTCATGAATGCGATGTTTGAACAGTATGGATAAAATGAGTGGTATACCAGATGTACTGAAGATGATTGTGGCATGAGCTGTCTTGCAGGATCGGATCAGAAGCGTAACTTGGCCATAATTGATGCTATGAAAATTTTTCTTGTATGTGCATGAAGTAAGAGACAGTGACTGGAATAAGCTAGTCATGTAGAGTGGGCTGTAGTAACCCACCATGCCTGAGAGGGGTTTTGACATACTGGTTATCCCAATGATGTCATCCAATGGTAGCTTGTGACATGGATTGGTGAATCCTGAGTGGTCTATTGAACAAGTCTGATACACAGGCGCTGACTTCTGAATGTGAATATCGTGAATCTTGCGGAGAAAATTGTAGGCCATTACAAAGGCCCCGACACTGTCGGCCCTCACTTTCAAGTTCACATATGAGGACAATATATAAAATTGTTATGTATCATTTTTAGCAAGATATTGCGGATAGCCAAAGCTGCATCATTAATCTGATAGGTTATATTATGCTATATTATATGAAGTCAGGTGAGATTAGAGAAAATATATAAGTTCATTTAGATTTGTGCTTTATAGTTCAAACCTGATACCTTAAAAATATATTTGCTTGCATATGAAAAGTTAAATTATTTCACGTGAGAGATCAAGGAAGAGTAGAATTCTGTTGAGTTATACATGATGCATTAATTTAAGCCTCCATAACCATAGAAAACACATATTTTAAAAAAAAGAAAGAGGAAAATCATTTAGTACGGAAAGAATGGGATATCTGTGTACAAGATGCATTCCCACACAATTTCTCATACACATAAAAATAGTAATTTAGAGAGGACTTTTATAACAAAAAAATTATGAGAAGATAAATAGGATATGAAAACAGTACTGCAATAACCCAAAGATGGTTTGTAACATAACAAAAATATTTATTCTGCTTTAACTAAAGAAAGGACTGCCTAAACCTGCCTAAAGTAAAAAAAAACCTGCCTAAAGTAAAGTTTCTCGTTTCCGTTCTTCAGTCACCAATCGGAGAAACTTAAAAAGACCTCGTCATTCTTCTTTCGAAATATTTTCCGCAGATTGATTTCAAATTAATATTAGTCAATACGTATAAAATAGGATCATTTTTCAATTATAGATAAAACTCCTAACGGTATGCTCTCATCCGTGATTTACAAATATAGTTGCGCACAGTGTGCCTCTGAGTACGTGGGCTTGACCACTCGAGCCCTTAGTATTCGTCTTGCAGAGCATGCCGGCAGGAGTTTTAGAACTTATCAATTACTTTCTACACCTTCCCACTCCTCAGTCCACTCTCATGCAGAAAAGTGCGACATTCCTGTTAGATTAGATGATTTTAGAGTAATTTCAGCTGCATCAAACCAAATAAACCTCCGTATTTTAAAATCTCTCCACATTTTGAAAGAAAAACCTGTTTTAAATGATATGCAATCTGCCTTTCCTCTACTACTAACGTAATTTTAATACTGAATATTTTAATTAAGTTTCTTTCATGTTTTTTTTTGCTTTTTTGCTTTCTTCTTTCATGATTGATGTAAATTTGAGTCTTGACTAGTTTTTTCTTCTTGTTTTCAGGTTTATAATGACCCTGGAGGTCGAAACGTTCAATAAATTTTTATTCATTGACTTTCATAAATAAATAATGAGATTCAAGACGTGTATCTTGGCACTTGTATTCATAATTACTTTATCTTCCATTGGAAGAACACCATTTACAAGACACAGTGAGAAACAGACGTGAAACAATTCTAGCTAGCTCCATTTACCACATGCTAGAAGTACCCTTTATCAACACCATATACCAGCTCATCATTCTTCACTCGTAGTTCCGTGTCGCCAGTAAATAAACGGACTTTGAAAACACGAGCGGTCCATCGGAGAATATTGGTGCTGCCATCTAGGAGCGGTTCTATGAAACTTTGCTTCACATGCTCAGATTTGATCTCACGTCTCTCTCCATATGTATTAATTTTTTAACCTTTTTGGAAATAAAAACCACAAAACAAAAACGTTATAATACCATTGTATTCATATTATTTAAACTTGCTTCTCTATTTTTTTTATAATGGGAATTAGTATAATGGTGAACCATACATTACTGAAAATCTTGCCTTACAGTTTGCACACACATTTGTTTCATTTTGTTATTGCAAAGAATATTTTCAGTTCATCCCAGCATAAGTCTTTGCTAAAAAATTTGTATAACAGGGGACTGTGAAAACATTTATTTGTGGACGATTCATACGTGAGATATCATATGTTTTGAATTTAAATGTATCTATTTATTCCCGTATAATTATTTTTCTAAGCTGCAAGTCTAAAAAAAAATTAACTTTCTGCGCCGTACATGAAAAAATAAGAAGCGTAGATTTGTCAACTAATCCTTTCATTTAGTATTGACTAATTGATTTTCCTGATTAAAAATAAGAGATTTGAAACAAATAAGGAGCTGTCATTAACCTTAGTAGTGAAAGTTTCAATGATACATAAGAAGAATCAGTCATTAACCATAAACCAAACCCAAAATTAATAAAAAGTATTCTGATTGGCAAGTTCTGAGGTTTCGTACTCAAAAGCTTTCCATTCATATAAAGGATAACGAGGGACTACAGACACATACGTTCATACATATACCAGGCTTTTTCTCCCTATGGGAGGGTAGCCGACAGCAGGCCACAATCATCACTCTAAAGGGCTGTTTACACTAGGGGACATTTCGGCCGTGAGACGCGACACGTGTATACGAGGCTCACCACTGAGGCTCATATTTGTGTGTGTATATACGAAGTTCACTATTCGCTTTAATCGAATCACTATTCACTTTAATAATGTGCGACACCCAAGAGCCTCGTAAATACCGTGGCGAATAATGATCTTTGTGAGACTCAGTGGTGAGCCTCGTACACACGTGTCGCGCCTCACAGCCGAAATGTCCCCTAGTGTAAATGGCCTTTTAGTCACTAGGAGGCGAGAGAAGCAGCATTGGCCGCACCAGAACTGCCAGGATCAGCAGCAGCCAAGCACAACCATCTTCCACAGTCAGGCCCGACAGCCACAGCTGGTTTACCCCGACTGCTTCATTGAGTGCAGCCCCTCCCCCTGTACAGAACAGGTCAACCTCAATCACACGCGTGCAGGCTTCCAGCACAAGATCCGTCGTCAAAGATACAGCAGAGTGAAAAGTTTACCCTAACCAGAAAGTACCAAAATAGAGATACTTTGTAAGTCAGCAAATTTAGAGTCAGCAACTATGGTGAAGAGGCTACCTGGGTGCCTTTCGATCATTCTCAGGACCTCAATCATGGTTTTCTACCATGACCTCACTCAGAGCATACAGCTCAGCACTAAGCGCAAATGTCGCAGAAAGACGTTTACCAGTTCTCACCAGCTCCCCAGAGACAGCTGCGCAGCCCATATAATTGCCAGTTTTTGAACCATCATTATAAATGTTAACTAAAATATAAAAGATGAAATTATGAAGGCAAATATGAAAAGTAAAAAACGAAACAACTTCAGGCTCTCACAACACAGTCGAAAATAATAACAATAATCAGGTAATAAATTTACTACAAGAAGAAAATACTAAATCAGAATTGAAAAACCGAGATATAAACATGGCAGATCAAACTATCAGCAACTCAACTGTAACGCCAGGACTGCGACGAAAGCAGTTGTAATGCGGGGGGGAAGTTTTGAAGTAAAATATAAACTTTATTTCCGAAACCTTACCAAACATTTATTGTATTAAAAAATACTAAAAAATCTTTTCAGTAGTCAATAATAATAAATCTATAAAAAATAAAAGAGATGGTACGATTGAAGTAAAACAGTACTGAATGAGCGACATGAAACAAAAAATATTCATGCAAGCAAATCCTTACCGGTTTGGATTCTAACAAGTATGCTAGGATTCATTACCAAGATGTATAGTCAATTGTAAATGAAAGTAGCTTAAACACAATTTCAACACAAATCCCTTCAAATGAAATTTTGAATAGTTTTAGACAAAAGTGGCTTGCGTTTTTCATTGGCTCTTCATCAAGATGATCTAATGGTGTCATTTCTGAATGTTAATAACCCATTTTCCACACAATAGGAAATAACCCTTAACTTCATCTCCGCATACTCAACCACTCGAGATTTTCATTAGTCACCAGTAGTTATCTGCCTAAGTGCGAATTTTGCTACGCTTAATATAGAGCACAAGTTTGATCCAATTGCGTATGAGGATGACGAGAAATGCAGGTGAATAAAATTTCACCGTCAGCATGAACAGTCTAATAAAATTTGGCGAGGTGCTTTTTATTACACAACTGCAAAAAGAGCAAAGACGAGAAGCAACAAGTTCACAGTTGAACCTCAACTTTGTTGCAAGCATTATGATACAATATACAGTGCACAATGGCGTGAGGACCTTTGCAATATCAGCTCGGTAGTACAAGTTATTCTACGACCTATAAATAATACCGAGTTGCTAGATTTAAAGCTCAGTACAGAAGTCAACAAATATGTGCAGGATTTTATTACCCAGAACACCATCGTCTTAGCTGCAAACACAGCCAAAGAGAACAACTTCACAGTAAACAAACTACTCCACGAAGCATCATAACTGCAAGATCTAAGGGGATCCTACAGAAATATTGGGTTCTTCCATAAATATTGAGAATAATCAATTCAGGGGACAGTAATAACATAGAGAAAAATTATCACAAAGGAACGTGTTCCAAAAATTAGATTCAAATCAGTGCAGGACTACAATTAAAAAAACAGTAGCCCCTCGAATACAAATTTGAACTCTCTGGGTGAGACCCAGAGCACCGATGAAAGCATCTACTGTTCACGCTCAAGTCGAGTTTCCTTTAAACAAAACAATAAGTAGCCCGTAGCTTGGAGACTCTTACTTTGAACAAATATAACTTATATCCCACAATAATAAAAATCATACTCTAGAAAAAACAATAAATGCGTATTGAAAAATGCATTCAAGAAAAAATATTGAGAAGGAAATGTTTGCCCTCAATTGAAATAAAATGAAGTTACGAAACGCAACACTCATTACCATGCGACATTTCTTCTAATTTATTCAACTGATTCTGCAATAAAAAAATGTGGCCAAGTATTTACCAAAAACTACGATCAAGACAAGCTGGAGCTGAACTCGGAACTGCAATACACAGAAATCTAGAACCTGGTGATCTAGACTGGAGAGACAACCAGCGGTCAAATCTGACAGGGCAAAACAGAGAGAACACACGAGATGAATGAAATATTTACAGTTTTATCTAAGCAGTGCACTGAGGTACATCGAAAAACAAAGGAACTATAGGCGTGCAAGAGAATTATTGGGGGTCACATCACTCACATGTGCTGCGCAACTTGGCTGAGAGTTCTCCTACTTAGTCTTAGTGTTGAGCAAGACTTCTCACCAACCATTAGGCGGGCCTTCTAATTCAGCTTTGTTCAAGTCGTGCGATAAGAAAATCGTGACTAGTCTTACTTGAGCTTTTGACCTTCAGTTCTTCTTTACATTAATTAAGACCAATGTTAATGAACTGGGCTAGACTAACCGCAAGTAGGAACACATGAGCTGGTACTCCATGTAACTAAATGAGTCACAAGTGCGATAGAAACGATTGTTAAAATTTCAGTTTAAATCACAATACTTGATATTAGGAAGCGCACGATAAATAACAGGCTAGCAAGCTCTGCAGGCGAGCAGTCACAATAAATTAAATTACTGCTAGCTGGCAAACAGAGACAACGAAGTATCGTCACGTTAAAGGAAAATCACACTTTCAATCAATTTTCAAGAAAATTTCCTAATGAATATTTCCTGGAGGATAAAACTATGATGATAAAATAACTTAGATGCAGCACACAATGAACAAAACGTACATGAGAATAGTTGTCTAGCGCTCTCATCTATGACTAGTGTTAGAGGAAGGTGGCTGGTTATCTTTTGTTGTTATTATGAGGCACAGTCTTCTGCTTGTTAGCGGCCTGCTCTTGAATTCTGTATGCCATGGGATGGATTTTGAAGCCATAAAGTCTGGGGACGAACTGCACGCTGGGCCGCTTAGGCCGGTATTCAGGGTGCACCATGAAGAGCATGTGAGGGAAGCCCGTGCCGTAGTAGGACCCGTCAATGTGGTTGTGGCGCGACGACTTGGGCGTGTATACGTCGCAGCACTTGGGGCAGTACAGCTTCACCATCGCCTCGCCCGGCACATCGCTCAGGCCAATTGGAAGCATTTGCTGCAAGATTAGATCAGATCAGTTCAGTATTTACACATGGATAGTCTGCACTCCAATCTTCATAAAAATTTCTTACACAAGAAGAGGCCCGTAGAAAGATGAATTAGGAACGCAACATCATTGTCGTCACACTACTAATGTTGCCCAAAATCCCAGGGATAAAAATGTAAATCAAATAAAAACAATACATAAAAACCAAACTATAAGTTGATAGTATCTGAACCGAGTGTCTATGAAACAGTTTTGTTGCAGCACCTTCTAATGCTCCCAATAAGACAACAGCACAGCCTTACAAGAAGTTAATTTTTTTCAACGAGTGTACTAAAACCGACACATATGACTAATTCAAAATTTCCAAATGAGGTACAGTTCCAACTGAAGTGATGAGAGGCTATTCAAGAGCAATCATTATACAACAAGAGTAACATCCAGAAGAAAGATTAACACATTGACTGCGATGAGTTTAACGCGAAGTTCACTATTCTGCTCAAATTTGAATTCAAAAGTTATTAGAAATTTCATAAATACCAAGCATTAACTGGGTTCAATAAAAACCACTAATTTTACCAGATTGTTAAAACTTTTTCAAGGAAAACATTGATGGGTCATTTCACAGCAGGTAAAAGTTTAGCGTGACCCACTGGTGGGTCATGTCGCAGTCAATGTGTTGAAGGCACGCAAATAATCAGAGTCACATCATGCTAGCAAAGTTGATTTAGTACCTGATTCTCACAGTAAACCCTGGGACAATAACCAAAGTCGCCTGCCTGGTATTTCTCGAACATCTGCGCAATGCCTCTATTAGTGAGGATGTAGCGGGCATGGATGAGGCCGTACAGCATCTCTGCTGCCTGCTCCACAATGTCACTCTGATGGTTCTCTTCTTCATCCTCTGAAAACGTGAAAACAACCTCAGTTATCTTAAAAATAACTGTTTTCAATTATTTCTACGAATAGATGGTTTGTGAAGCATCAAGAGTACTTTTGACTACTAACTTTCAATATCAAGTAAACAGAAATAGAAAGAAGTAAAATATGTGAACTGGGTATATTGTAGGCCTTATAAGGTTTCCTTTATGAAATAAAAAAAATGTACCTCATTCAAAATTCAATAAAGATTAATATATAATTTCAAAATAGAAAGTAAAACACGAAGACAAAATATTGGGTAATGAGTTGCTAAAGACTTGTAATTTTGAACAAGCGCACATTTTGAATCTCATTTAGTTCAAATTGAAAAAGAGAGCAGCGCAGGAGTTCTGAAGTAATAATTTTGAATGAAATAAATGGTATGTTAATTTGAAATTTATAGCACAGTGATGTGAATAGTCTGTACAGTGAAGCACCCCAATGCTGTCACGCTCAAGCAAGTCAATGATTTGGCTATAAGGTCTGTGTGATGGCGTTGCCTTGTGTGTTTAGGTGGTGTTTGTAGGAGTCAAAGGTGCAATATATACAATTCAACAATATACATATTAGTTCAAAAATTCAAGATAAAATAATACATAAACAACAGCTAAATACATTTGTTGACATTCAACTAAGAGAAATTTATGTTAAAAAATATATGACATTGAAAATGGTAGCACATTACAAGAGTGAAGAAAAGAACATGAGAGTTAGATCAATTAAATACCAAGGCAAGGAAAGTTAGAAGGTGCCATCTTACATTTTATTGAATGTTTGCAGTTGATTTATGATACTAGCAAGACAAAAGGCAGAATCATGTGATCAATATAAAATTTAGGTCATCCTTTTTGCATGAAAAATTTTTTTAACAAGTTTTTAGCACAATTATAGTTCACATTGATGCACACAACTGAAAATATGTGTATTAACTCAAACAAACCACTTATACTCTCATTGCTCTACAGTGCTCTTCATTGCAATATTTTGTAACATAGTAAGCCAAAAGATACCTCGCATTACAAATGACCAACGTATTTTTTCAGAAGAAAAAAGCATCCAAGGAAAACTTGGCAATCATTCAATATGGTCTTCATGTACAAAATCAAAAACATTGAAGTTGAGCTACCTTTTTGGTAGAACAACTAAATGAAGGATTTTGGCATGCTTTCAGAGAGCATTATATTTTGGCAACATTAAATTTGAAACTTTTGGGGCTCATTTGATAGGCATGGGATTGAATTATTTTATTACATAAATAAGAGTTCAACAAAAAGCCTTAATAACCGAATTTCAAATAACTTTTGGGCAATTTATTTCTGTCTACTATGAACTAGTGCAGTGCATTTGGAAATTTGCACAATATTTTTACTTAATTTCTCTAATATTTTGTAAGCAGTTTCATTTTCAGAATTTTTTCATCACGATATAAGTGCAATAACAACAGCATATGTAAAAGTATTACTAGATTGCATCTCAAACAGTCTTTGCATATTTACTTACATCCACTACTACTACTACTACTGTGATTTTACACTAATACAGTATTTTTACCATTTGTACTACTACTGAACCATTTATCAGTTCAAGATACATAAATTTTTCATGCAAAATTAAATCAAAATAACCAAAATTAAAATAAATGAAATATTTGAGGCAAACAAATAGGCAAAGATTAGATTATTTGCTAGTTTAAGCAAAAAAAAAAGAACAATTCAAAGAGAGGAAGGAGGAAGGCATCATTTAATATGGAGATAAGGGAATACAGAATCTATGCAGAAGGAGCATAAGTTGAGAAAGAAGTTCACAGAACAAGATAAAAGTTGAAGAAGAAAGTAGTAGGTGCTGGAAAACAGGACAGCAGTGAACCAAAAAAAGTAGTCCTTAACATAACAAAAAGCATTTCATTTCAACAAAAAGAAGGCCTACTTAACTCTCAGCTTGGACTTTCACACATTTTCTCCTTGGAGACAAATAGGAAAAGAGAATTCCATGTTTTGAATCTAAAAATCATCACTGATTTCCCTTCTACAATCACAAGAGAGAAAAAAAATTTTCATGGAATACTACCAATTTTTTTGGCAGGTTGTGAATACAGCTCATAAATGTCAAGTGTCAAAAAAATCATGCATCTGAGCATTCCTGCATTGACTTTTTCACAATTTAAAGGTCAAGAACCGGCTTAAATAATATCACCAATTTTTTTTGGGAGTTTGTGAATACAGCTCATATAAGTCCAGTGTCAAAAAAATCATGCATCTGAGCATTCCTGCGTTGACTTCTTCACAATTTAAAGAACGAGAACAGGCCCAAACAAAGGTTTCAATTATTTAGTGTGAATTTCTGTAAAAAGACTATGAAAAAATCCCATCAGACTCAAGCTCTTTTACCACCATGAACTGCACAAGTTTTCTCTAATGGGCTTTCTCTGAGTCCATCAAAATCTCCCAAAATATTTCAACACTGGAATATGGCATATTTTAATTTTATACAAATATCTACATTCTGATTGGTTGGTGTTTATTTTCATATGCACTTCTTAATTCTACTTTATGAGAAAGATAAATACACATAGACAAAGACTGCTGCAATAGAACAACATCAATCTGGCTTGACAATGAACAACATGAACTGCACAACTACTATGAAAAGTACTACTGAAGTAAATAAAGAATTAAAAGAAATTACAGTAGTTATATCAGGTATTTAAAACAAAATTAAATGAACCTTTACCTTAAAACCAATAAATCTCACCAGGTTCAATATCCAATATGGTGTCAAGTGCTTGCTGGTAGTGAGGAACCTGATCATTCAGTCCAGTCAAGTTGAACTTATCTTGAATATAATCTTCGTCAATCTGAAATAAAAAGGTCTCCAGTAATACATATCTGAAGTAAAGAAAAATTAAGAAATCTCATCACAAAAATGGGATACATAAAAACAACTCTTATAGGTTTCCAGCAATTCAAACACTACACTTTAATCAGTGCAAATGTGTAGTAACTCATTTTAAGAAATAATGATTCCTGTCAGATTAGAAATAATTAGATATATGCAGTGAGACAATCTTCCAAGTATACACACAAACAAACAAAGCTTACTACTTCCAAGTTTCCGAAATGTCTCATGTACTGGTAGAAATCAAATAAAATTTTATAGGAAAATTATCAAATGCCTATGAACATTTAATTGAGATATATGTCAAGCTTTAAAACAAGATTGGACAAGCTAGTTCAAACCTCTCTAACTGCAGGAAAGATATTCTAAAGAAAGGAAGGCAGTATTTAGTATGCAGTTAAGCAAGTTGGGAATCTATGCACAAGATGTGATCTCACACAAAATCCCTGTGCATAGAAACAGCATATTAGGGAAAAAGTTAAGAAAACAAGATAAAAGTTAAATAAGAACATAGTAAGGTGATGAAAAAAAGACAGTACTGAATCAAAAATTGACTGTTTTAAGTTCATTTTATTTTATCTAAAATAAAAATACAAACCTATTTTACCACAGCAAAAAAAGGTTTACCTAACCATTAGCTAATCTCACATGGGAGTGCCTAATTTCCATTGATACAACAGGTGTCCCCCACTCAGGAAATATGCTCTCATATCACTGCCTACATTTATTGATTATTAGTCATTTGAAAAGTTTCAAGACCTAATGTATTCAATTACAATTTGAAAGAAACAAAATTAACTCATATAGATAATGAGAAAACTAAAAAGTATAAGAACACTTCCATATTTATGTTTTCCAAATGGCTACCTCTAACAAATAGAAAGAGTGGTAGCAGCAAGTTTTCACTGATCTCCAAATCTGCAAACTTCTCTGCCGGCCACAAAATGCCAAGTAAGTGCAATTAATTTTCAAATAAACAAGATGCCAATAAGGATCATGTTAGACAAGTTTGAGGTTTGCAAGAAAAATTAAGCCATAAGGATATAGTTAGTAAGATAAAGATAAATGATTCTAAATTTTCTGTGATGACTGAATTAAAACCAAAGACTTTAAAGACAACAATATTTATACTGAGCAAAAGAAATTTATGTATCTTCAATAAACTACCAAGTTAAATTCATCCTTAAATATTTCAATCAGCTGATAAAAAACTGATGGACTACCATTGTAATGGTTGATAAGAAATCAAATCAGTTATGAGCACATGGTAACACTAAGAATTCATATGCAACATGTAAATGCAGGAAGGCTATGTATTAATAAACCTGAAATCAAAGGTTAGTTGGTGTAAACTTACCATGCACCTGCCTAAATTGGAAGACAATGCACCATCAATGAAATGCACCAAGCAAAACATCAAAATACAGCTTGCTCCTTACCTCACAGAAATATTCATTTCCTCTGAGGCCACAAAACCATGTGATCCATGAAACTTCTTCTGAACTACTCATTGTGAACTAGTAAATTGATCACACCTGCACAAACACATAATGATAAATAAAACTGTACAAATAAAAATAATTTCTCCTTGTTAGTTTCCTTGTTCAAATAATAGTTCCTTGTTTTTTATAATAGTTTCCTTGTTCAAAATTATAAATCAAAGTAGAGTACGAGACAGCTTTCATGATATCTCACACATCAAATGATAACAAAACAAAAGCATTTTGCAATCAGGTTTACAAACATAACCTAACTACTATAACAATCATAATTTCAATGTTATTGTTAACTTCAGATGCATTTTAAACTATGACAATAGAAAACATGATACATAAGCAAGTCAAGATTCAAAAATGATAAGTGTTGTCACAAGAATAAAATACCATTCCCAAAGGCTTACACTGTTCTCAAATATGGGCAATGCATTTGTATTAGTTTCAACTAGTTACCAAATAAAATGTGGATGCTTGATTCAGAAATAAGAATGAACTTTTGATGAGGCAAGAACTATATATAATCTCCTCATGACTAGAAGACAGGTAATTTAAACATTTTAATCCTAAAGATACATGCCTAGTTTATTCAACTATGGAAAATATTCTATGGATATCTTAATGCCTATTTAGAAATTTTATAGATATTAAATGGGAAATTCCATATCAACATTTCTGTAATGTTAGTAAAAATTCTATTAAAAAATTATCACCTTTCTTATTACCTAACATTTTCTAGGTAATGATTCACAACCACTCTGGCTTGTAACTGATTGAAAAACAATAAAGCTTTGTATTTATTTACAAGAAAGGCAATAATTACTATTACATTTTCTATTTTGCACAAAGAGGCAACGTACAAATTGCATATTTTACTGATAGCATTGCAGGCATAATTTTTTATTTCATTGCATGCATTCTCTAGATCGTAGAAATAAGCAAGTCCCATTGTTAATGATCAATGCTTATTTAGCACAGACAAGACTCTTTCCCTTTATGATTAAAGAAATTTGCTAATAGAAAACAATCCTGCACCATAAAATAGACAAAATGCTGGATCATTTTGAGCCCAATATTTTTAATGGCTTCTTAGCTCAATTTGCAATAAATATTAATTTCTTCCTAATGGCCTTTAGAAAAAATTTTCAATACATCAAAAACCAACATACAATGGCACTATAACAAACAGTTAATGGTTTTTTTTTTGTCTATTTAGATCTCCTGCCACCATGTAAACTTCATTCGTGAACATAACTGAATACCTGTATTTTCTGTTTGATATATTAATTTTGAAAAATTCATAGTTTTATTTTTCTAACAAAAAAATATTAAAAAGAAAGAGTAATTAAAATATTCATGCATGATATTTTAGCTGATGGATTATATCTCTAACTTGAACAAGTTGTGTTATTACTGACAGCAATGATATAGCAGTGGGATATATAATTTTTGCATTGCTCACATAACTGCTTTCAGATTTAAAACCTTAGCATATTAAAACATCATCCAATTTATTTAGAATGCTTTAAATTTATTTGTACCCAATTTCATTTTTAATTCCACTGTTATTTCATTAATGAATACAAAAACCAACCAATAAGAAAACATATCAGCAATAAATTTTTATAGATATGTAAATATACAAAAAATTTATTCATGTCAGCAGGTTTGACTTCCTTTGACTAACATAGATGGGAGTACAAAGTCAGAGCATCTATGAAACCAATTTCACACTTGGGGACGTAAACATATTTAAATCATTGGTCTTAGTAGGAAATATAAATGTACTCAACACTAATCTGTGGCAAATGAACATACTAAAAATTTAAGAGGTAATGATGGTTGTATGACTTGTATCATAGAAGGAACTTATTTTTATAAACGGTAGAAAACAGGAAATTTGTGCAAAAAGAGTATTCCTACACAGGGATATTGCACATGGATATAACAAATAATTTGTAAAGGAATAGAGAGAACAGTAAAAGAAGAAATAGCAAATTGATTTTAAATTAGTTTTAGCCTCTCTTTACCACAACAAAGAGGTTTAAAGAAATGAAGGCACCATTTAGCATGTAGTCAAGAAAATGTGGATCTTGTACATATAGAAACAGTTAAATAAGAAGGAAGGTTATGAAACAAGATAAAAATTAAAGAAGAAAGCCAGAGGTGCTAAAAAACAGGACAGCAGTGAACTGAAAACAGATGGTCTTCAACAAAATAAAAAAAAATTCATTTCAACAAAATGAAGGCCTACCAAACTTTCAGCTCAGCACCTTATATTTTCCTCATAGGAGCACTAATTTCCATAGATACAATAGTTGTCCCCCTCTGAACGGAGAAGAAATAGCACATATGATTTAAAAGCAATGTAGCAAAGTAGACATATCTCAAGTGCCTGTCTATAGCTGAAATAACCTAACAGCATTCTTCCCAAGAATGCTAGTTTTCATTGCATAGAATAGGTCAATTTATATAACCTAAACATGTTACCAGGATTTAAACAATATAAAAATTTCCAAGGATGTAGTAACCACAACAATGTGGTCTAGTTATGAATATCAAATAAAATACACCAGAACTAGTTGCCAAGTTTTTGCACTTTCAAAATTTAAAATAGAAATAACCAATGAAGTATACAAGCACAGGGATAAGAATTGTCATTGAAGGAAAAACTTGAATCTTATTACCTATATGCAAATACATGCATACTTCACAATTCAGCATGGCAAAATCTCAATACCTAGTTCTAAATCAACTCAATATGTCAAAACCTAGAAAATTCTCAGCTGCTAAAATAATAAAATGGCTTTGACAGCTTCCTTCTTCAATTTTTGTTACATATCAGTGATGAATCCATTTGCAATAAATATCCACAATTTTTCAAAAATTTGTAAGAAATTATCTAATAACAATAACGCCCTCTCATAATTACTTCCGTTAAAGCAAAAGGATTACCTGTGGGTTCCTAGTATATAGCTAGCTTGTACCAGGAATATGAATTGAACTGTGAATCTTCCTATCAACATTGAAGTGTAAAGTAAACCTCCTAAGCCTACTGATTATCTTAGTACTAAGATTATAAAACCTGAGAACTTTGATAGCGTAAACTGTGAAATTCGTAAATCCATTGCTAAATTCAAGGGTGCAAAAGCAGACTCAAATTTAGATCGCGTGTAGTGCACAGGACATTTGATTGAAAATACCAAAATTGCCTCGTACGCTAAAACCAAAGAGGTCGAACTCATATAAAAAACGGTGCAGACAAAGAATCCTATCATCGGAACCATGTTATACCGCGACCAAGACATGTCTAACAATTTCACAGTCAGGTCCACCGGAAACTCTCGTGCTGCCGTATCAGCAGATGCCTCAACAGACAACGTTACACTATGCACGGGTGATAGAAAATAAAATATAAAATTATTGTTTTTGAATGAAGATTGACTATAAGGAAATTTTACTCGGGGATCAAATAAATCAAACTCGTTAACTATGCTAAAGGAGTGAATTGAGTGGAAGGATAGTCACTTCCGCACGTGGCTTCCATGGTCATCCTACAGGGATCCGTTTTGGCTACTGCTGTACTTCAATATCGCTGCTACAGCTTAACTAACATTGCTAAATTACTACTTCAATTACGGGAGCCGTTTCAAAAGAGAAACAAAAAATGTCTCTCTATGTAAAAAACGTTATTAACTCTCACGATTGATTTATAGACACAAGCAGTATTTGGGCTCACATGATATTGTCACGAAAACTGTTTCGTCCATTACCTTCAGATTTTTTTTAACATATATGCTCTACCGAATCGTCATCCGAGTACTTCCCCATTATTTGCAAAAAAAATTCAGAACTATTGTTCCAATTAAATATTGTTTAGATAATTTATCATCAAACGCTAGTCGAAAACCAAAATTAGGTTTAAAAAATTAGATGTTTTCCTGCTAACTTGTGGTGTTTAGCCCTCGAAAACAGCTGAACCCTGGGAGTTGCTTCCAATACCCATAGACTAGACGGAATATCTTACCGTGACCTGTTGGATCTTATTATTTATGATGTTCCATGCGTTGTATCTTGGTTTATAAATGAAAATGTTCAATCCACCATGTAGTAAATACACAGATACTTGCCTAGTTGGTCAGTCACGTTTTAAGAATAACAAAGGGGTAATTCTTAAAGTTTGTATTGGACAGGAAAAGACTTAATTTGTTACACACTGGACTCTGGATGTGCTTAATGACCGTCTTTGTGTTACGAGTTTGCTTTATCGTACATTAACATAGCGTTCACTCGGCTGAGTTTTAAAATTTCCACTTGTAGAAGTTAACTTTTTTCGTACTTGCCATAGATTTCCGTATTTTTGTAAATGACCCTTGCTACGAATAAACATTTTTCAAGACCACCTTGCAACTCTCACACTGATCCAACAGGCTAATCGTGTAGAGATGACAACTACAAATAAACTGTGCCAATTGCACACGCATGATCAAAGTTTGAACGCTGAACTAGATTGACGAAGTTCCAGTTTTATAGATTTTACAGTCGAGAAGCATTCGAGCAGGGCTCCATCTGGAAATTAATTGAGAGATACTTTTTTGCACAAGTTAGGATGTTGATATACTTTTCAAAAAAAGAGAATGAAGAGAACGAGGAGTTGCAGCATCAACTCTACGCACACCGTTCTAGCGAAGAAACTAAATTGCTAAAATAACAAACATTCTGCACGTGAAAAAATAAGCCCCAATTCAATTGAGCTCAAAAAGTGGTGATAGGTCTGATGAAAGTATTTAGTAATTCAAATGAAAATAATGAATGAAAATCGTAAAATAGCACTCGTATCAAGGGCCATTGAACCATAACGCTTTCTGCTTCAAGCGTGGCTTATAGGGTCGAAGCCAGCGTCACTGGACAAGGTTTCAAGGTATACTTCAGTTTTACCTGCCGCAGTCAGTGTAAAAGCACACAGGCGTACACATGGCTGTAAGCTGTATAGCGGTCTACAAAACGATCACTCGCACCAACATGGCAACTGCACCCCCAATAATACGACTTTGTGTACTTGATGCGCGCTGTATTCAAGAATAAGACAAAAAAATTTTTTAACTATAAAATTCTGGGTAGGATTGAAGATACTGGAACCACTTAGTTATTTCAGTGAAAACATTTTTTATACACAGGATCAGAAGTCATCAATCTGGCTCACGAGTTTCAAAGGATTTAATAAAACTAAATGTGACACATCGTCGGAGGAGTTTTTAGTTGAACAACTTAAAAAATGTACAAGGGAAATGTTTCGTTCACCACTATTGAAGTAAGGTGAAGATGTTCAAGACATATTACCACAAAACATATTGAAATTCATCTTCGTGTAATTTGGGGTAGAATCAACACACTTTTGCTCAAGCTGCAACGATTTTTTGCTGCATTTTCTGTTCAGTTCGGAATTCCATCCTGTGATAGTTCAACCTTTTCCATTGGAATTGATAAAACGCTAATGCAAATGTTCATACTGCACTCAAGAGCTGAAATGTCGCCACACAATCATTGCACTGGCTACTGTTACTGTAAAACAACTTAGAGCTTTTAGAATAAAAACTTCTACTGAGTTTTGCTGAATATTGACATATTTCGAGACTCTTTGGAATAGATGATGGAAAAAAACGTCCAATGGTCTGACGAAGCTGAAAACTGTTAACGAACGATCCAACACATCAATTTTTATGCAGTTAGAGCTGAACAGAAAACTGGAAGGTAAAACTCTCAAATTCGAGTGAAATTTTTTATTCTTCTCCAATGTACAAAAGCAAAACTTACAAATTTCGCAATCATGGCGCGCATAATTTAAAAATACTTACGTGCCTTACCTAAACAATTCGAGAATGTACTCGAAGAGACTCAGTCAATCTATACTATAATAAGAGCTGCGTCCGTCTGTCCAAAGCCAGCCGAAAGTGTGCGATGAGCGTATCTGCGATACAAGCTTCATCAACTCCACAATTTCCAGTGTGTGAATCCATCAGAATGAAGTAGGAATGAATATCACGTGAATTCTTAGGAAATAGGAACGTGTGTCATGTGATTTGTCGAACATAAACACACATTTTTGAAGGGACGTGTTCACTCGGCCTCATCAACTCTCGAGAGATTGAATTCTTTTATTTCTTACGGCCATTCTTTCATTTCGTTGTCTTTCTTATTTCAAATAAAGGGTTGTGGACTAGTTGTTAAAACGATATAAAAATCGGCGCATGACCGATTGCTATAACGTTTGGATCGGCATTCACCTGAGCACACTCTTTCAAAAACAAGTACCAAATAACATAAAATGAAGTGGAAACAGAGTTGAACAATAATTAAATATGGAAGTCATTCCTCGCAGACGAGAATAACGAGAGGCGACAAAATGTTCAGAATACAATGCCCTCATAGAGATCAGCTCCCGCGCCACCATCCCTCAGAAGCAGGACAAAGGAGACACATTAGGACCGGACTTCTCTGGCGCTGAAGCTGTTCCAGGCGACGAGCGTGAACCGCTTCTTGCCTGCGCGGCAGACGACACAAAGTCATGGAGTGGTAGACACACTCACTGCAGTTTAGTGGTGGATGCAATGTATCTCGAATGCTACGCTATTGACAGACGATTTCCATATTAGCCGAAATTTGAGAATAAAACACATCATGAACGATGATCATACAATGTAATCAATATAGGCAGAATTGCATACTACCTAAGAAATTTCTACATGAATTACTCTTCAATTATTATGAGCTATTTCATTATATTTGATGGTATTCAAATTAAAACTTTCACAACAATGCGCGCTTCAGTTCCACATACGCGAGTGACTGAGATAGCTACGTGTTCTACATTTGGCGCGAAGGTAGAGCATTGAAAAAAAGAAAATAAAACAGTTTATTTCTAATAGAGATAATACGAAAAATATCACTGGTTTTTAAAATACTTAGAGTGGACGTGAAAGGCCCTAGTTCAAGTCCAGTCACTTTAACAGCGCGTCAAGAGTTAAAGCAGCTACTTCGGTGATTAATAGAAAACGGAGTAGATTGAAAAAAGCTTGCAGGGGAAACCCCTCTACTCGTTACTCATTGAGCATACCCTTCACTGCTTGCTATAAGCTTAATAAGCCGAAACCCAAGATACAAAAGATGGATCAATTACTACCCCTCTTGAGCCTGCCGGAACAAATGTGTCCAATCAATTTCGCGAAAGCCGACTCTAATGAGTTAAAAATTTATTTATACAGAGACCCTGTACCAGTGCAGCATCTGGCAGGGAAGACTCACCAACTCTGAGAAGAGAGTAGCCTGAGGGCAAGATGTGCGCGTCTCTCACGAGCGCCATGTGAGGCTCCTTCACTGGGTGCTGGTTGATGTGGAAGCCACCCTGCAGGATGGTCTTCTCGCACTCCCCTGAGATGAGCAATACATAGGGCAAGATCTTAGCTCTCAAACACAGCTGAACTCTGGGAGCTGTTTCCAATACTAATAGACTTCACGGAATATCTAAGCGTAGACTATTGGATCAAGTTATCTTGGAAGGTAACTGAGTAATATTCAGTATCTTCGACATAAATGAAAAGAACGAGAATCACAGACTCGCGATGACCTCAGATTGAAACTCTAGACCATGGATATCTTCACATCAGTCGTTTAATTTCATGTAGAAGAGAACACAACACAGCAGCTCTCAGATGTTGAGAACCAACTTTCTCTGATTTTTGTGGTCGACCATCACACTGACTTCAGAAATTGATTTAAACCTTGGAGAAACACACTGACTCTTTACAGTCCAAATTGACTTCAAAATCTATTTTATCAACTCCTCTGACATATTTTATGATCCGAATGAATTTGAGCCCTTAGGTATTTGAAGCTCACTGCCTAGTAACACTTCCTAATTGAGAAGTCAGTGACATCCTGATTCCAGTGCAGGTCTAAAGAGTCTAATGAGCAAAATGACGTTTATTGAAATTACTGAAGTAGGTATAAGCCTTCCTAACTGTAACACAAGTGTTTCAAAGAGAGGAAAGAGAAAGGCACCATTTAGTGTGGAGTTTAAAGAATGGAGAATCAATGCACAAGTTCTGACCCAACACCTTGCGCATGTAAATAACAAGATTGAAAGAAGTTTTGAAACAAGATAAAAGTTGAAGAAAGTAGTAGGGACTGAAAAACAAGAGAGCAGTGAACGGGAAAAGATAGTTCGCAACGTAACGAAAAAACCTATTCCATTTTAACAAAAGGAAGGCCCACCTTTCATTCAGCTCCAGACCTAACATTTTTCCCTAGTAGTACTAATTTCCATAAATTTAATAGTTGTCTCTCCCAGAGAGACGTCTATTGAGTACAATAAGTACAATTACGTTTATCTAGTCTAACACGTAAAATAACGTTCATGAAGTCTAATGAGTAAAATTACTCCTACGGAGTCCAACGAGATAAAAATTCAGACGATGAAGGGACGAGAAGCAAGTTTGAACCCAACGCAAACAGCACAGCGGCACGGAGCCCTCACCCTCTGATTTAAAGCAGCCGGCCAACATGGCGGCCTGCATGACAGTGGTCCCGGGGTAGAGCGTGAGGCGCACCACGCTGCCGCTGAACAGCTCCTCCAGCTCTGAAGACGTCAGGTCTAGCAGTGCAGTCGCCTGCTGGTGGTACAGTATCGCCGTGCTAGCTCTGGCAACTTCCAGCCCGTGCTCTGCACACACGAGTTCCATTTTCAGCTCGCGTTGAATGATTTACGTGCTTTAAGGTGATGTAAATTATTAAATATTGTAAAATGTACATTCAAGTAAATTATTCAACTGTTAACACTTGTCAATAATTGTTTGATTATTTGCAAGTAAATTGTTATTTCACGTGATTTAAGAAATAGATCAAATACATAAACTGCATCGTTGGTTCATTTCTGAGCATTCTTTACAAAAGAAACACAGGCTAACACATTCTGTCGCCATTAATTTAAATTTGTGGATGCCCTGTAGTTTTTCCTAATGCAACACCTCTGCCAGTCAGTATTTTTCCATTTCAACTAACACAGTCCCGGTTCAATGCAAAATAATCCTGCTCCCCATGTTTTCCTTTTTCAATAGTTTCTAAATCATTACTGCCTTACCTCAGTCTTTCTTTTTTGCTTCTACTTATTTCGAATTACAAATATAATCTCAAGTAAAAAGCTCTTTACCGCCATCCGCAGTTTTCAAAAAAACTCCCACGATATAAAAGTACAAACAAGTCTCCCCTGATGTCTGTTAAGTGCGTCAACATTTCAACCTTAATTTATTAATTCACTGATGCGTGATGCGAAACACTGATGCGTTTACCCAATATTACCGTGTCAAGGTCTTATTGACTGAATACCAAACCTAAAATGACAGTAAATTCCGGTCCCTGAGAGTGGAGCATATGCACTAGATCAATATTTCTGATAACACCAGCTCAAAATGAAACACTACTTCTCTTGAAATCATAATTTTGAATTTGTTTAAAAATTAGGTGGAAACACTGATGAGTAGTACTATGAAAATTAGTTTAAGGGTTCGTTTCCATTACAAAGATATTTCCACAGAGGAAAAAGAAGGAATCATTTGGTATGAACTATGGAAAACGTAGAATCTCTGCACAAAATGTTTTCCCACACTGGAAACCGTGCTCATAAAATAGTAATTTAGGAAGAAAGATGAAGAAAAAACAGGAGATAGATGGCAAAGAAAGAACAAAAACGGAAAGAAACATGGGCATGAAACAAAGAAATCCCGAAAGCTTATCTGTAGCTAAAGCAATCTAATACATCTGCTCTGGGCACATCAGTTTCCATAACGTAGGATAGACAAACCTAACTAACCTAAATGTAGCGCTTATTCTATGCACCCTTAGAGAGAAACACTGATGAACTGTCTGAAGGACATACAGCACCTCCATGAACAAGCAGCGTCAATGCCTCGGCGAGCTTCTTCTGTGCGGTGAGGGCTTCAGGCTTCTCCTACAGCAAAAAATGAACATTAGACAGCATTCAAATTAAGGCTATGGTATCACTTTCTCTGGAAAGACGCCGACATGCATGAAACGGCTTTCAAGAAAAATTAGAAAACGAGCTAAAATAAAAATCACACAAGTTAGAGGTGTTCTCAGCCTGTTAACTCATTACGGCGCATCACATAACCTTAGATGCAAAATACCAACAACCAGAAACTATATATTAAAGAACCGTAGTTTGAGAATGCTTTTGTGCTAGGATACCCCTTTTAAAGGAAACGTAATCAAATATTATGATTAATTTTCCAACCTCCCGAGAAACTGTTCATAATTCCAAGGATAAAACTGTGATTTCCAATATTCAATCCCACAACCTGCAACTTTCTTACATCAGAAACAGAAATATTTGCAGACATATAATGAACCCTGAAAACAGCAGAGACAAATACAGAGCAACTATTAACATTTACCACAAACTAAACCATATCGCACAAACCACCGACTATTCTCTTCTCTTGCTCATGCTTTAAATAAAGCCACCTGCTCAAATAAATATTATTTGCTTGTTCACGTAAAGGTAAAAGAAACTATCCATAGGTTACGTACAAAACACATGAGCAGATGAAATTGAGTTTAAGCCATTCTAATCAAAACAAAGTGGTTCCAAAGAGAGGAAAGAGGATGGCACCATATAGCATGGAGTTAAGGGAATACGAAATCAATGCACAAGGTGTATAGAAACAGCAAGTTGAGAAAGATGTTTATGAAACAAGTTACAAATTAGAGAAGCAAGTAATAGATACTGAAAAACAGAATAGCAGTTAGCCTAAAAACGACAGTCCGTATCAAAAGAAAAAACTTATTTCAACAAAAAGTAGGTCCACCTAATCTAGCTTTGGATCTCTGGAGAGAGGCAGGGTTCATCAACTGAATTCACATCAAACCATTGTTAGCCCAAATTTAATTGAAAATCCATAAAAAATTTGTAATAATAATACTTCAGAGTACTCACCAAATGTTTCGCCATCATTTTTTCTATTTCATTAAGAGGAATGAGCGTGAGAAGCTTCAGCAAATATTCAACCTGCAAATAAAAGCAAAATTGACAAATGAGTCCAGAGTATCTAAAATATTTAAAAAGAAATTTAATATTCTCTGAGATCCTAAATCTCAATACTTGCAATACTAGTCACATTGGAGATTGAAGTGCACTAATTTGCACCTAGCTTCGTTTTCAGGGTAATGAAAAAACTCAAGGTTGAACGCTAATTCCTTGCAAACAAGCCTACAGAAATTAGTTGAAATAAAATTATTCATAGTTAATAGGTTCAACGTTTATAAAAATATCAGTTTCTACTAACTAAATACATAACTTGAAACGGATACATCATTTTATTAGATTCCTGCAACGCTACAAAACAATACATATATTTTTGTCGAGGAATGAATAAGATTTTGCAACTAAAAAATACAGAATTTCGTGAGAAGAAGTGTACATGCTTCAATTAAAAACCAATTAAATCAAAGTGCACATTTTCGGATCATAGAGGTTTCAAGAGCAATAAAAAATGACCTCAGAGTCGTTTTTCCTAAGGAAGTACTGGTAGAAGTCGAAGCAGGATGTCCTGTCACCACACAGCCACACGCTGTTGCCCACACTCTTGCCCAGCTTCTCCCCATGAGGGCCCAGCAGCAGCGGCATCGTCAGACCTGCTCACACATGGCCACTCAAATACTCTTCATTTTTTATTATTTACTAGCTTCATTTATACATTCAAAATATCAATGTTTCTTTCAACTACAGATAAGCATTTGGCTCAATAGACAAGTAAGTTACAAATATTGGCAAAACTGAACAGCCAGCTTTCTTCTCAGAAAGTGAAGAAAACAGTTTAGCAAACAACACAGTTGGCAAATACCTAATTTCTCATCAACTGCAGAAAATCTTTACAGATACTTCCTCAAGTAACTTACAGAGTTATGTTCTCCGAATAATTGAGTAAAGTTTATGCTTTTTTATAGAACTTTAACAGGAGTAAATGTACCTGTAAGAAAAAAGTGAGTTCTGTCTGATTGAATCTAAGCAAAAATCCTGCATTTGTAGAATGATAAGTCCTTTTCTTTTTCAATATTGGTAAATTTATAATAATGAATTACCTAATAAAAACTTAATCAGGAAATAAAATTCGTAACATCTGATATTAAACAATACAACAGTGCTACAATAACGAAGTAATTAGGCACACAGGTACAGCACTAGTAATGATAGCAACTGAATTTAACTTTCAAGTAGATATGTTGTATACAGCAGAACGTATTCAATTCTACCATTAGAATTTAGAAAACTTCTCAAAAGGTTAAATTAGAAGTTAGTTTAAGCCTAACCTTCACCTAGAGACCTCACATCTTCCTTTGGGAGCACTAATTCATGTTGATAAAATAACTGTATCCTCCTAAGGGGAAAAAATTCCACAAAGGAATCTGAAAATATAAAAACGTTCAACAGAGCAAGCCACATGATTTTTCTACTTAATTTGTAGCACAAACAAAAGACAAAAATCTTAATTCACAGCTCTGAAACATTTCAACAACAACACGCTCTATTATCTAGTAGCATGTACATCCATGTACGTTGAAGAACTCAAAGGATGTATTGTTGCTTTTAATCAGTATTACTTCTACAGCTGTTAATGAAGACATGAAGAACAAAATACTCCAGCACAGTGCCAAGACTCGTTTTAATACAGTGCAAGCTCATTTTGCGGGTTGAGGTTTACACCAACATCACAAGAACCATTTTTATTCTTTGCTACTCAATAACTTTGCTTACCATGAACTGAACAAAATATGCCCTCTATAACTGAACAAGAGAGCTATTTACCCTAGATTTCATTGGCATGATACCTGACGTATACAGAATGTATCTTCCTTACCGATCATTTCAGAAATTTAAACATCATAAATACAGCTGCGCTGTTCCCTGCACTGTGAGAGAGCAAGCAATGGACAGAAATGACACCTGTACAGGTGGAGTCTCCTCGTGCGTCACGGATGAGGTCGTGACCAACCTCGATGTTAGCCAGCTGGTCGCTGCCGCCTATCTGCAGCAGGAACAATACCTCAATTCTTCATTGAGACAGGTGAGTTAGTTAACACTTTGACTGCAGCATGAGCCACCGGTGGTACAGGAGGGAATTTTCATACTGCTGCTGACTGCCCAGCAATCACAGACTCAATTTCCACAAATACTTAATCAAAACTAAATGAAGTCATGATCCAGTTAATGTTTGCTAATTTCAACATTGCTTCCTACAATTGACTTTAAATTTGAGTTGAATATTAAGCTTCAGTTTTCCCAGCCACAGTCAAAGTGTTAAGATAGATAAGTTAGCTCTTGCATTAATAATCACAACAAAAGTTCATAACCACACTTGTTTGCAAATAAGGGAAAGAGGAATCTGTGCACAAGGTGTGTTCCCTTGCAAAATCCCTTGCATACAGATAAAGTAAGTTAACTAGTAAGTTCAAGAAGAAAGATAAAAGGTGGAGGAGAAAGAAACAGGAGCTGAAAACAAAACAGTAGTGAAACAAAAAAAAAAATAACTTCAACATAAAAAAGGCCTCGAACATAACATCTTTCCCCCGAGAGTGCCAATTCCATTACATACAATAGCTGTATTCTGAGACAACTTTAACACTTCAAATTAATGAGTGCAGCATATTATTTGAGATGTATTTCCTTTTTGTTTGGAGGATTTAAAGACTCCTTGTGCACCAGTGATGCAATCTTTAAAGTAATTCTTGATGGAGGCTGCATGAGGTAGCACCGTATTGGCTGGAAATTTTAGGCTTGTTTTCCATCAATACTGCATGTGCATGCAGAAATGAGTAATATTTTGAAATGTTAAAAAAATTAAATAAAAAATAAATAAGTTTTTATAAGAAAAGGTCCATGTGAAAAAAGTGAATGCATGAGCACATGAAAGGAAAAAGAAAACAAAGTAGTAGAGGAAGATAAGACTTAAGGTAACAAAAATGAGAAAGATTATATTAGATTATTAGTTGGTTTAAGCCTCCCTATCCTCAACAAATGAGATCCAAAGAGAGGAAAGAAGAAGGCACCATTTAGTATGGAGTTAAGGGAATGCGGAATCTATGCAGAAAGGGCATAAAAACAGGAAGATGAGAAAGAAGTTCATGAAACAAGATCAAAGTTGGAGAAGAAAGTAGTAGGTGTTGAAAAAACATTACAGCAGTGAACCGAAACAAAGTTGGTCCGTAACAAAACAAAAACCTATGTTATTTTAACAAAAAGAAAGCTTACCTAACCATTAGCTCGGGCCCTCACATTGTCTCCCTGGGAGCGCTAATTCCCATAGATACAATAGTTGTATCCCCCTGAGGGGCAAGAAAGAGAACTAACTTTACTTTAGTTTAGACCAAGGTTCAAAAGATGAACTACAGACTTTGACAATTCCTTTTCTAACTCAGCCATTAGGCACCATGGACTTGCTCTACAACAAAAAAAAGGGCACTAGCAGCTAGGGAAGTGTTCATTACTTTCAGTAGAGCAGTTTTTACAACAGCACTGAATGAAAGGAGCAATTTGTTAAAGTTTGAGTATCTGATCATACTCCAACCCACACCTTGACATTTCAGGATGCCTTAAAAGGAAAGCTGGCAGACAATACACTGCATCCACACAAAACAGGGATAACATATTATAACTCGAGAATTATTGAAATCACAATATCCTAAGAAAAACTAAAAACACCAAGTACATGGGCTAAAATGTGTATAGAACTTCATGCAAATTTTAGACTGCTTCTTAAAGCATAACTCGCATGACATAATAAAGAACATGCATCAAATAATTTTAAATTATATTAGAAATAAATATGCTTATTCTTCTCGAGCCCTTCAATAAAATTTATAAGAATAACAAAATTGGTCAAGAAATTAATTGAATGAATAGTAAACACGTACCTGAATTTTACACTGATATTTGTCGTACAAGTGCAGCCAGTCGTATGCTTGGCAAGTCTGGAAAAAAGAACTGGAAAATAATAAAATAGACAAAAATTATACAATCATCTTCATGAATTTTCTACAATCAAATGTAGGAAAAAAGAATCGCTGCATTGAGAAATAAACACCTCAATACACTTTCGCATTCTCGAAAGAGGCAATATATTTTAAGGGAGATTACAAAACCAAGCAAAACCATTATCAATATCTTAACTGATACTGGTATTCATTCTTGAGACAGACCTATTACTTCTACTATACACATTATAGAACCCTAATATCCAGGTAAACAGCAAATATTTTTACAAATGCTAAGGGGGAAATTTTTACTGAATTTGGAGCGTCACTTGTTTTTCAATCAATTTCAACATTACTCATAACAAGGATTTCAGTTTTCCTATTACTAAAACATCCATAAAGCAAGTAAACGTCAGAAATTAGCATCATTTGAAACGCCTAATTTTTCTGTTTACATAAGCAAGATCATAATCAAAACTTTTGAGCCATTTTACTAGCAATGACTTGAACCAACCATTGTTTGATGTAACTCTATGGGAACAAGAGACATTCAACTTGTAGTCTACTAGTTCTCGAGTCCTAGTGAGCTTCATGCACTTGTTTCATAAGCACTCAACCAACATACAGGGTGGTGCAAAAAGAATGCATGGATTTGACTGCTTTTTTTGCACCACTCTTTACAATCACTCATGTGGTAGACCAACTTTCTCACGCCCAGAGTTTATTAATGCAATTCTTGAGTTCAGGTAAGCAACAAAATAGCCTACAGCACAGAGTTTTTAAACCATAAAGATAAGATAACAAGCTGTTTTTAGCCTCCCTAACTAAGACGGTCAGGGTGGCTCAAAGAGAATTGTTATCTTGATGTATTATTTTTTTACCACTCTTTTCTAGTACAACATGACTCATACAACAGCCCAAAGCCCAAAAATTTCAACTAAACAACTATGGTACTTAATGAGCAAACCTCCAACCGCTTTCAACTAGGAAAAATACAATAAATGATCATTCATAGAAGAGAGATTGCACAATATGAATGTTAAGCTCTGAAAAATAACAATTAAACACATACATTACCTGATATAAAAATTCCTTCAAGTTCAGAGGAGGTGATCCAGGCTTGTCTAGCCTCTCTTTGACAAAGCTGCTCTTTATCAGATTCTTCACTTTCAACAATTGAAAAATTGGAAGAAGTTTTGAAAATTTCATATTTTGCATCCATGATTTATTATTAACAAATCTGAAAAAGAATACCATTATCAACCAGCATTTCAGAGTAAATACTAAAAAAAATTCAGACTGCATTTTTCAGTTTATGGCCAAAAACCCAACATCTACTTATGCACAATTATTATCAAAGGTACATCACTATTAAAGTAAGCACTGACAATATCACTACCAATTAAAGGGGAATGAAATACAAATGAATTTCCATACATAACATCAGGAAGAGGTTCCTTTTCAGATTTCCAAAAGAGCTTGCTATGATTCTCAAAAATTGTTTTAATGCTCTGCTGAATCCTTGCCAGGTTAGCCTGAGCCACTTCAGGAGAGAGGTGAGGCCGCTGGTCCAACCGACCAGATGGGTCTCCAAGGGATGATGTGAAGCCTCCCAGCTGAAATGAGATAAACTCTTACAGCAAAGCCCCACACACTTTTGTGAATTGAGAAAACAGTTCAAAAAAATTTGATGCTGCATGATTTTCATAGAAATTCTAAATGAACTGAAATTCTTAGTATTCAAAATATCCCAGAATTACATACCAGAGCATCTTTCTTTCCATTCAGTGAAGTTACCACCTAAAAGATGAGTACATCATTTATAAAATATTGCCAATCTATTTGTACACAAAGATTAGATTCATCATCTGTTGACGCAAATCTCATACATCTATTATTGTTTTCATTTATTCTTTATATAAATCTTTCTTGTCATATATATTTTTCATGAACCATTTCAAGGCACAGAGAAGAAAAATATGCAATAAAAATGCCAAAAATTATAGCAAAACTTACAAGAAAACCAAATAGGGCATCACAAAATATATTTCAAGACAATGGTGCTATTCCTAGTACACATTTTCTGCACATGCATTTCTTTGTAACCTAAGTTTAGGTCAAAATGAAAGGATAATGTATCAGATGCATCATTTGCACAAACAACTTTCTATGTTGACATAGCAATGTGATCATAATAGACATATATATTAGTAATAAATTATTCAAAAAAAATTTAAACTACATCCCTAAGTATTGTTTAAAATTCACACTGTTCTCTTTCAAATCCTTAACCCCAAACATTCACTTCTCTACTTCCAAATGTCTACTATGCTATCCCCTAAAAGTCCACTTTTTAACATCAAACAGGCCCACTCCTCCACCAAAATTTCATTCATCACACCACAGAAGTGCATTCTTTAACCCCTAGAAGTTCACTCCACCTCTTCTGCCCAGTGAAGCCCTCAATCCCGAGGTATAGCAGGACACCCACCAAAATGACAGGAGTGTGGCCAGCCTCCCGACAATGCAGTAGAGCCATGATCACGAGCAGGTTGCCAATGTGAAGAGAGTCTGCTGTGGGATCAAATCCAGCATATACTCGCTGCTTGGATGTCATCAAATCCGTTTCAAAATCTTTACTGAAATATCAGAGAAAAGAGAACACATAAGAGATCAGTTCTTAGCAGAAAGTAATATACAAGTCATTTGATAACAGTAGCTCATTGAAATATTTAACATAGATATCTGATAAAAGTATCACAGTTCAGAAGCAAAAAGAATTTTACACAGCCATTAAATTAACACATTGACTGATGAGTTGAACTGAAGCTCAATATCCAACTCAAATTTAAAGTCAAAAGTTGCAAAAAAAATTATAAATAGCAAACATAAACTGGGTAAAATAAATGCCATTTATTTAAAAAGATTGTTAAAAAATTTTCAAAGCACCCATCAATGGGTTGTTTTGTTTTGCAGCTGGAAAAACTTAAGCACAACCCATCGGTGGGCCATACTGCAATGAATGTGTTAAAAGACTTGTTCTCTAGAGAAATGACAATTTTATTCATGCATTTAAACATGAATAGCAATTATTGAATTAGGCATATCCAACTAGAAGAGCAAAATTCTTCAACCATATTGAGGCCAAGTACTGTAAAACCTTTATTTTATAGAAAACTAAGGATAATGTTATTGGTTTTATAATCTGAGTAATAAAGAAACATTCAATCAATAAATTGCAATAAAAATAAAATTTATATGTAGGATGATACATAAATACTATTAATTTATACTAATATTTTGCAAATGTTTATGCATGAGAAAAGATCTCTCCTTGTTAAGCAGAAACGCTTTTTAAATATACATGAAAGGGTGAAAAATCTTGCAATGAACGTCAACTTGCAAAAAGGAATGTTTTGTATGTTTGCTCATCAGCTAAGAAAAAACTTTTTATTTTCCATTCTTTATGAAGACTGATGTTTATGAAGCACTCAAGGAAAGAGTCTCTAACAAGTGATTGTGAGTGATTCATGATTCATGTCACATAGCATGGGAAAAAAACTTATCTAATGTAAGTTATCAAACAAGAAAATAGTTAACGAGGGCCAGACCCTAACAATGGTGGTGACTATTTAGCAAGTTTCATCCCATTGACAAAATGACTTGATGCCAGATATAAATTGAGTTAAATTGTCTACAAATAGAAATAAAATTATGTAACCATTGATAACACATTTAGAATGCATGATATATACATAAAAAGAGTGCAAATAAATTAGATGTAGTTACCTGGAATCGGGGAACCTGTCTTTCCAAAGCCCTCTCTCAGCTAGCTTCAAAATATTTTGATTTTTGTATGTTCTTATCTGGCAGGCACTGCTTTTCAGAGCCACATTGGGCTCAAAAGTTTGACCAGTGCGTGCGTTTGGGACACAATTTTCAGACCAGTTGAAAACAAATGCAGGAGAGCCTCTTAAGCATGTAATTATAGATCTCATTTGAAGGCTCAAGTTTTGACAAACCACAGGGAAGGGAAAACATTTTGTTTCACAAAATAATGATTTACTGTGTTTTTGAAAAGCATACTTAGGTAAGTTTTTCATCAAAGCCATTTTTCACCTGAAAATAAAAATTTTCAACATTAACATTTAAACAGAACCCAGAGCAGTCACCAATATAAATTTTACAACTATGCAAGGCAAATCAAGTTAAGAGAAATGTACACCCAACTCCACAAAATTTTTTTTTGTTTTTTTTATTGCTTTATATGCTAGAGATATGCTTAGTTCACAAGCTGGCCAAGTTGCAGAATGATCTGTAAAAGGTAGAAATGGGGTGGGCTCATGAGCCGCAGCCAGCGCCGGCTATGAAGCGCATGTGCCACACCTCAGAAAAATTTTTATTTTGCCTTTCTTATTGCTCTATTTGGTAGAGAAATGGTTAATTCACAATCTAGCAAAAGCACAAAATGTTTTGTGCTTTGTAAGAAGGGAACACAGGGTCAGGAAAAGGGCCCAGCACCTACTGCCGGCCAACCGGTTTCTTGGTAGTAAATGCACTTTCTGGCCAGTGAAGATTACCTGTTTCAAAAGCTATCTCCTAAAAAATATGTTTTTATACAGTGATAATTGAGGTTTCATTGAATGCACAAAAAGTGGCTGCATGGCTGGATGGAGAATCAGTTTGAAATTTATAATTCTTTTTTAGTTATATTGAAAAATCAACAGAAAAATCCTTGACTTTAAAAAAATTATTCATAATTTCATAAAAACAAAACTATTACAAATTTAAAATTTATTCTCTGTCCAGCCATGCAGCAGCTTTTTGGACCTTCAATGGAACCTAAATTATTGCTCTACAAAAATCAATTATGGAGGAGATAGCTTTTGAAAATACCCTATGTTTACCCCCATAATCTCCTTTTTAATTAAAAAATGGGGAAAAGTCTGAATTTATGGCCCATATTTATTTTAAAAATACATTCATATGCAAAATTTCATAGATCTAGATCCTATAGAAGAAATGTAGCAGCCATTTCCTTGATTGTGGGTAGACATTCCCCTTAACATTGCTGCAGGTACAAATTTAATAAATTTCTGTTTGGGACAAATTTTACTACCTGCAACTGTAATATGAAGCCTAAATATCTGCTATGTTATATTAAGTAAATATTACTCAAATTTAATCTGAAAACTTAATTTCCTTAGAATCAATGACAAGGATCAGCATCAATAATGGTATGGGCTACTCAATTCATATGAAGAGCTTTTAGCTAACTCTACAGTTTACACATTCAAATTGCTGAAACATTTCATAAAAGTCTTAAGAAAGAATACAAGAGGCTGCTTTATTAAGCCCATACACCAAGAGATATGGAAGCACTTGAAGGAGTATACTATTTCTTCCTCTAACCATGTCTCAACGTCAAAATTTAACAGGAAATTCTAACTGACAGCCAAATTTGGCTAAATGTTTCATTAATTGTTGTTCATCAATTCTAAAATTAAATGCTGCTTCAATCAAAATTATTACAAATTTGTAGTTATTGGGCTTTAAGCATGGAATTTAAATTTAACAATTTGACTGTGAAACATGCCACCGGTTGTACACGGAGGTAATTTTCAAAATGCTGCTGACCGATTCAATTTTGGTTGAGTTGCAAACTCAATTTTCTGAAATACTGAATCAAAGCAAAATAAAGATATAACCCAGATCATGTTTGATATTTGCAAAATCATTTCCTACAATTAACTTAAAATTTGAGTTTGGTATTGAACTTAATATTTAGTTGCCATAGTCAAAGTGTTAATAAGAAGTATTCATTAATTAATGTGATCAAAAGTATTGCTATACTTATAGATTACAATTTAATGTATTACTCTAAGATACAAAAGAAATTAGATTTAAAGCATCACCAATCATTTTAATGTACAATAAATGAACATTCAAATTATTCAACCTTAGCAATCTTCAATAACAGATGATAAAATTACAATTGTCAAATAATTTTCATATTCAACGGTCATTTCTTTGTCATCTAACTTTTAATTTATGCAAAGCACATATCGGATATCCAACCAAATCTTGGATGATTAATAATCATCACCTTCTTCCTGTTTTCGTAATTTAACATTGCTTCTTAGAATTTTGTTACCAATTCCAGCTCACACCTCAAAAGGGTATGACTGCCACAAAGCATAAGAAGAGTTCAAATGCATTAGAAGAGTTAAAATGGCAGCCTAGTGTTCAGAGCTAAGCCCCTGTGAGAGACTAACTTACAGCTAACTATAAACAGGTACCCATGCACAGCTAACAGGTTTTCTCTGCATCATAGTAATAGAAGCATACAAACATATAACAGAGGTCAGCAAGAGCCAATGTTTATTGTCAACACCCAAGATACATTAAAAACTAGGAACACAAAATAGTTCCAGGAAAAACTGGCCTGCAGTCCTCTTTTATGCACCATACATTCCAAATGTTGTACTTAGAGCAAGGAAGTCCTAAATTTGCATTTTCATAAAATATTTTGCATAAAAAATATTTCAAAAAGCAAACAGACTTCAATGAATTAGAAACAGGACAAACCAGGTCATGAGAAAAATTTCTGACTTGACAAGCTGCATTTTACTCTCCCTAGTTAACCGATATAGAAAAAAAATTGTACTGATAAATTAATGTAATTTTACAACAAACTATACTTCTGCTTAGTAACGGATATTTAAAATCCTGTAAATAATTTTATTGCCTAACTCATGGTTAGTATGGTGGGATTGCGAGTTCAAAGCTTTAGAATGCGAGTTAGGTGGTTGGTCCCAGCTGACATAGACGAATGTTATTAGTACCGGCTCAACCATGAAACTATTATTGTGTTCTGAGTGAGTCCTAACAGCAATAAAACGGCATAAAATTTCGCGTAATAATTTTGTTAGAAAATTATGCCTTTTTAGACAGACATAGCCATTAGTCAAGCGATGGTAAAATGATATAAATACTGCACTATAGCAGCACGACTAATCTAGGGAGGTTCAGTTTATCAAATGTTTACGATTGGTGAATTATTTTTGAAAATCTAATAAGATTACCCTCAAATAGGGTAATGTGTTTCGACATTTTAATTTTTGGATAATCACTCAGATTGTGAGATAAATTGTGACAAAAGTTTTATATCATGAATTGGAAATGTTTCAAAATTTATTCTCTGCATTGAAGCAGTCACAAGCTTACTAACATTCGGTACATGGATAAAACAAATTTACAACCAGAATTAGTATAAATTAAAATAGGAACTATTTTCTTAGCAGACTAACATCAGTTTCACCGATAAAATACACTGCCAAGTTACTTCATTCAATGCAGTTACAGGATAACCTACTGAAAGCCTGCCTGAATCATTTCATTAAAGGAAGTTACACTACATTTATTGGTACTTTTTCGATCACCATTCAACTCAGCTGATCAGGGTTAGCGTGAGTAAAGGGCCGTTTACACAAGGGGACATTTCGGCCGTGAGGTGCGACACGTGTATACGAGGCTCACCACTGAGTTCGTTTTCGCTCCGATCGAATTCGTAATGCGCGACAATCAAGAGCCTCGTAACTACCGCGCCGAATAGAGAACTTCTCGCCTCACGGCCGAAAAGTCCCCTAGAGTAAACGGCCCTTAAAGTACTGAGCTGTCATAACTGACCGGCTAGCCATTTTTGAGAACCCATCTAAGATCCTTCCCGAATTACCCTGACAAAACAGTAATTCCTGAACTATAAGACGTACAATCTTGAAATTAGTACCAAATTAATGCTCGTGACGAGTAAAACATTTTTATGTAGTTGAAAAATTTTTTACGCCTCTGTGGAGGGCAGGAAGCGCCGCTCTCGTGACCCCTCAATAGTCGGCCGATTTGCTCTAAAAGGCTCATTTTGATAGCGTTGTAATTTCTTAACTATTCGACCTAAAAATTTGGAATTGGTTTCATTTTAAACATCAATTCATTTTCCAACTTTAAAAGTATAACAAAAGTTTCATACGCTTCCTGGGGAGGCATGGATCGAGGTTTACCTACCCTATCAATGGTCGGCCGATTTTCTCTGTAAGGCTCATTTTGACAGCGTTGTAATTTCTCAACTATTCTACCTAAAAATTTGAAATTGGTTTCATTTTAAACATCAATTCATTCTCCAACTTTGAAAGTATAAAGAAAGTCTCATACGTTCTCTGGGGATAAAAGAGAGCAACGTTCTCCTAGCCCAAAAATTCGCGCTGACGGATGCTGTGGTCACGTTAGTTATGAGGCGCTGTTGCAACGTGCTGGTCAAATCTTGTCGTTTTCAGCCCTGTACCTGCATCGTGTGCCTTCGAATCCCGGCTCTTGGTGAAGCTTTTTTCTCTCTTGCAAAATTATAGTTTCCATGGTTTGTCTCACCTACCCGCTTTTTGCGGCGAGAAACTTCCAGAACTAACTGGCACAGAACATAGTCTTTTGCTGACAC
>JACJUY010001272.1:0-36362 GCA_014220935.1 Platorchestia sp. MABIK
TCCAGAGGCACGCGAGTGGAACATCCAGAGGAACGCGAGTGGAACACTCAGATGCCTGCGAGTGGAACACTCAGATGCCTGCGAGTGGAACATCCAGAGGTACTTGAGTGGAACGTCCAGCGGCACGCGAGTGGAACACTCAGAGGCACGCGAGTGGAGCATCCAGAGGTACGCGAGTGGAACATCCAGAGGCACGCGAGTGGAACACTCAGATGCCTGCGAGTGGAACATCCAGAGGTACTTGAGTGGAACGTCCAGCGGCACGCGACTGGAACACTCAGAGGCACGCGATAGATGAATCGGAATTGCGACACGCGGAACGGTTCACGGCTCCCAGTAATATCCAGCGTACGATAATAGAATACCGGCATTGCAGCGTCGCCCATCCATTAGGCCGGACGCGGGGCTGTGATGGATGAAGAGAGGTGATAGGCACCGTAATCGATACGGAGACAGGCGCTTGCAGAAGACTTCCAAGAAACTACCCCAGTGCCATCCTGAGATGCCTTAGCAAATAAGGCCGGACCCACGCAAGGCTGAGATAAACATCGGGGCATGTGGAGGAGCGAAGAGGCTCCGTCGCACCACACCCCAACGAAGAGGACACTCCATAAACATAGACATCTGAGCAGGCTCGCATGCCTCGCCTGCAAATACCCCAAAATTCCCAGAGAGAATCTGTGTAATTTGCTCACCTGTCTTCGGGTCATAGGGGTCGACCAATTCTGAGTGGGCGGATATATGTAATATAATTCCGAGTGTTCTTCCTCTATGTATGTGAAAGATTCTAATAAAAGATGGGAGGCAAAACTTATTCTGCGTGAGTTTGAAGCCATAAAAGACGAAAAACAAGGAAGTAACTATGCAATGATTTTAAACGAACGTATACCGAGCGCTTCCCAGACAGACCGGAACACTATGTAAAACTGCACCAATTCACCGACACGTCCCTGACCTGATGCACTGAAGTTTTCATTTCACTGCTCAGCACTTAAGTTTTACGTTTCACACCGTCGTAAATTACGCCACATTCCATTAAAAGTACTCTACGGCCAAGCAACAAACACTCCGTATATTATTACACCTCATTTCCATCTGGTGCACCCTCATCGCTCATAACTGAATAAATAAAATTCATTTGAGGTATACTTTCTAGTCTTTGTCACTCTTATTTGACAACACTCCTTCAAATTTCACGCAAATTTTAAAAATTTCACTGATCTCAGTTTCACCTTCACTCCTTAGTGCTAGTAGAATTAAGTGATGGCAATCATGCACGTAGTTATTATGCGCTAATTGCTAGTCTTCAAAAGATTCTCCTTTAGTTTTACTGTTAAATTTAAGCTACTTAGAAATTATTTTTCCTACTTTGCGGCATAAATAATGCCACCTCTGGCAAGTCATACCTCTAAGATAAGCCCACTTAAAAAATATCAGACACTCGAGAATTATCGCCATTCGCGTCCTCATCTTGTTTGAAGGACTTGAGATCAAAGCTGACAATTTTAACTTCAGTCAGAACTGGCAGTGCACACAACTGCTCGGCTAGGAACGCACGGAATGAGTGCAATCAAAGCAAGCATGCTGGAACAATTTCTGACGAGGAGGATTATAGTTTTAACCCATGGAGCTCGGCATTTCGGTGCTGGGAGAGAAATACATGAAATGAAAATGAATGAGATGTGAAGCATTCTGGACTTGGAGAATACTCCAGCAAGTGAACACACACTTTTATGTTTCTGAAAAAAGTGATTTGAAATGTTAGTAAAACTGGTGTTTTTTCTTGGTGAGCTTCACTTAAAAGCACCACATAATTTAATCTTCCCTTCGAAGCAAGATCCCGACGCTTCAGAAGAAGGAATTCCAAAAAAAAAGCCTACAGACCTCTTGAAACTCCGCCTTACGCGCTCGCTGCTCAATTTTTCAAGTAAATTGGATCAATTACTTGATGAAGGAGAAGGTAAGAGCTCGAGCAGTCCGGTGCTGCGATGACATCGGGGCCCACTAGAGCTTGAGTCTAGGCATTTGCATAAGCTAATAAAACACGGCGAGTTCTGCTGCTAGAATTGTGTGTCGAGCAGCGCACATGACGGGGCTCCAGCGTAGACTTGAAAGGGGGATTTATTTGAGCTAATATATCCAGGTATCGCACAGGCTTCCTTGGTAGACACCCGCACAGATCTAAGTTTCAAAGCCTAATCTTAGCAGTTGTGCGCTGAAATAACGGCTCGAGTGAAATGTGAGAACTGTCGTCAAGGAATACTACTACGAATGTTTAATTTCAATTATTACCATCTAATATTCCAAACCAGCTTTCAGATGCAAGCTCTTTGCTCTCAATTAGCACCAAATGCAAGTGTAGAGCAGGTTATATACGTATATTAAGTCTTCTCATACAGTTTAGGAGAAAAAATCACTTCCACAGAACACGCGCACTGAAAAATTGTTTTTAGATGAAAAGCGCCACAATTACTAACTAATCGATGTCATGATACAACAACATGCAGATTTAACACCGAGTTACCCAGGAAATATACTCTGGTGCTAGCGCCCTTGGTGTGAGCATGGTAGGTACCGTGCCTATCTATAGCTGGCCCCCAAATAAGTTCAACACGTTCACGCGCATTGGTGTACATGTGTACCGCTATGTAAATTGCTCATTTACGCACCAGTATCAATGAATAGCATTTCAATTATTTCACAAGCTTAATTTAAATTAGACCATGATGTGCAAGTCAAAATGTTACCGTGCAGTTATATTTTACCCGCTTCTTAGAAATGATAAAAATGATATCAAGCAGTAAAGACGGGTTTTCAATTCTGCTACTTCGAACCTAACCAAGCCGACCGCAGCAACCGCGCAACTAACGTGTTGGTTTAGGGTGCAGTTATATCGCTGTAAAGATCCTACGAATGACAGGAAATATATATGAGCTTCAAGAATATTTTAGTCTCTGCTTGAGCTAACGCGTCCCGCCACTTGCAGTGGTATCTGGGGTAAAGATTTTCACTCATCCGTTTACATTAAATTATAAGCCCTACCCACAGATAATGATACACAGCCTGCATGTTTCTCATGGCAATTATTTGATATGAACTTTTTCACACGTATTTCATAAATTTACCTCGCACAATGCTACAATTATTTATTTGTTTTCTGTTTCTCCAATGATCATAAAAACGAATTTGTACACTAAAGCTTTGTGAAAAATTTTTCGTCGCTGTCATCTTTAGTTTCGAGCTGTGTAATCAGCAACGACTTTGGAGCAGCTGCTTTCCTATATTCATTTATTGTAACTCTTAGTTATTCATTTACACCAAGTGTAAGCTAGTAAAACTCAATAGAAACGATGCAATAAAAAATGCTACGAGCTACGATAATAAACGCGTCAAGTGGTGCTTCAGGCAGATTATATTAGATAAGTTCGCCTAAGACTACCTAACCGCCACAGAAGCGTTCCAAAGAGAGGAAGAAGGCAAAACACCATTTAGTATGGAGTTAAAAGAATCCAGAATCTATTCACAAGGTGTGTAGAAGCAGTAAGTTGAGAAAGGAGTTTAAGAACAAGATAAAGTTGAAGAAGTAAGTAATATGTGCTGAAAAAACAGCAGTGAACGGAAAAAGAAAGTTCCTCCTTGGTAGTGCTAATTTCCATAGATAAACAGTTGTACCTCCCTATTTAATATCAGAGATGCCGGAGAATGTTTTCTATGGCATTGAACAAAGAAACAATTCAAATAGCAACCGTAGCACTGAACATGAACAGTATTAAATAGGAGTGTGAGCACTCACATTACGATTGCCTGCTTTACACAACGCAGCCACCGACACTCACGACATGCGACCGGCATGTTCACTCAGTGAGATCCCTCATTCTGCACTCGACTTTGTCCTCGGCTTAAAATACGAAAGCCTTCAGTATAGCTTCATTCGTAGAAAACCTGGTAACATCACTTATTTTCATTTTAATTCATTACTCTCACCCAATTAATTAAAAGAATTGATTATAGGAATATATGCTTGATGGCAGTCAAATTCTGAATCACAAGCATGAGCACTTTGCAGAATGTTCTAAAACGCCCGCGTTCAGCTTTTTGAATCATTTGATCAACGAGAGCAAACACTAATGAAATTAAAATGTCTGTTACTCGAAGGAAATTGAAGAGCCGTGAAAGAATATTCTCGCTTAATTAGCTGGCCTGAAAGACTCGATTTGTTATCGATTTTTATCCTCACGTGGCATTCAGTTAGAACTTTTAAGAAGATAGTTTTGAAAAGGCGTTCGGAAATATGTCATAATTTCACAAAAACTCATGGGTACTCGTGAAATTCAAACAAACTCTGCATATATTTTCTTCGGGAAAGGATTTCCTAGAATACATCGAAATCTTCCAGGCAAAATCTTCAGAAATACTTCTTTCAAATCTTTGAATTTGTGTATCAGCCCAGGAAATGCGAGACGCTGCACCAGATCAATCACACACAGATCAAAAACAGGTGGCAAGCTGAGAAAAGGAAGACAATATTCATGACATATCCGTCTTTACAGAGAAATGCTAGCAGGAACGAATCACTAAATTCGTCAAGTGATGCCTCGCAATCACACGCAGAAAGGATATTATGAGGGACATAAAAACACTCAGAAGGCATCTATGTAAGTGACAAGAACGCTCTACGAGAGCCGCCATAAGTGACAAAGATACTCACAGGAAGCCATAAGTAACTCGCAGGTCTGTGTGTCGAGAGGGTACAGCTTCAAGTTCATTGGGCACGACAGCGTCAATGATATTCTGAAAAGAAAAATAAAACATGTTCACCATCCTAAATTATAATATTCATACAATGACAACGGAAATACAAAAAAAAACACATGCGCAGGGAAACAAAAGATTCTGATAGCTGGTACAATAATGACACGCGCAAGATCTCGCACTACAGTGAAATTTACGCTATCGCACAAGTAATGACTTGCAAACAGAGGGCTTCGGAGGCAATGGTTGTGACGCAAGTCTTCATGCGCGGCCGCCGCCCATCTGATCCTCCGAAGGAGCGCCTAAAACGGCCATGCGTAGGCAGTTCTGTGTTAGGACGACTTTACTGACTCTCTTTCGCAAGCGAAAGATGTTTGGATTTGACACGAGCAGAGAAGTTAGCGAAAGTCACAGTGCGAATGATAGTACCATTTGGACTTCGTCTGGAGGAGTTCGAGTTTAGAGGAAGAATTCCATGAGTTTAGAGTCGTGAAGTGTTTGCACTGACAAGAACAAAGAATAAAAATAAAATGAAATAGAGGCGAGCAGGCTATTTCGTTTTGAAAGAACAACTTTACATGTAAAATTATTTCAAATTTAGTTACTTTACGTAAAGGTATTTAAACGACATCATTAATAACCGAGGAATGGACACTTTTGCACCAATCGATGAGTGGTGTCGGGGAACCGCAATTTAAAGAGAAGCGTAAGCGAAATGCTGAAAACGTACAAATACACATTTAGGAAAGAATTAACCTCAGCAGTTCTAATTTGGTGCCAAACGCCACAAGAATTTCTGGTAGCAGTCTGCTGGCCAAAATGAACGTAACTAAATACACCTTACGGTAGTAACACATTCTGTCTATCAATAAATCTCTGAAACAAAACACGGTACGTAATTAAGGACATCGAAACACGGAGGTATTTAAATGGAAATCATTGCTTCATAAGACAATGTAATTCTTCCATCAAACAAACGCGCGTATATGTATCGACGAACAAAAACGAAAGACAATAAGAGTTCACAAGAATGGACGGGAGCTGCCAGGTCGATCCCTTTCGCTTGTCACAATCGCATCCGAGGAATGTAGCTTTCAATCAGAAAAAAGTTTAAAAGAGTTTCTGTCTGGCAGATTCTTGGGGTGCCCGCAACTTATATTGGCTCGAAAGTAAAGCCAACTGCCACCGCAGAACAGTAATGGTGCCCAGACCAACAAAAGGCAGCCTCATTTCGGACGAAACAGCGGTGCTGCGAGTCTCTCGGAGCGTAGACCTTCGTAGGATCATGTCTCGCAGTCTCCGTCGTCTTGAAGGAATCAAAGTTGCAAAAAATAATAATGCAGGGGTCTTACAGTAATTGAGAAGCTGATGCTATGGCGAGCAATAAGCTAGCATTGATTAGTTTAACTTTAGGTGAATCAAGCAACATTTGTGCTACTGTATTAAACGAATAAATGAACGCTCGAACAGTCTCGCTGTACTCAGTGCAAATAAAATTCAGTCTAAAATTTAATGCACAAAATCGATAAAAAGAGGCCTCGAAAGCTTCTGATGGTTGGTTGATTTACCTAATTAAGCCCTGGAGAAAATGCTCGAGCATTGACAAGAATGTGTCTCACTTGGACAGAATCTTCTGCCACTAAGCAGTTGGCAGCAACGCTCGATAAATTATAAGTACATTTCGGTGCTTCCTCGTTCTCTGAATAGTAAATTTGTTCTTTACTCTTCTAGGTACACTAAGTGAGATACACAACGAGTTCCACGTCTCCATCAGTACTAATTTACGAATGAAATAACAGTAATAATGACGATTGGAATAATAATAATAGAAATAATATGTTGACGCAAAAACAGATCCAAAGAAGCAGGCGTGTTGGCAGCACACCACACAATCAGGATCGATAAGTTCCTCTGGGCGGAAAAGCTACGAAGTTCGACGTTGAGGCAGCAATTTGCGCAGGCTCACGGCGCGCTCTGATATCGTTTTCGGATACCTGACGCGTCACACTCGGGGACGTCGTGAATACGTCGCCCCGTGAGCACAAGGCGGAATGTTCCTAGTCGTGTGTGAGCGAAAACTTCCTCGTAAAACCCATAACATTGAGAAAATGCATACGAGTGTGGAATGCTGGTATGAATGGCAAAAATTCTTAGCATGGTTACTGCTGATTTACCTCGAGGTAGATTGCTTATTTACGTATCGGCATGAATGAACAGCATTCATTTACTTCAACATCTTTTTTAGAAAAGATTTAAGCATTCAAGGTAAAATGTAATCAATGCTATTACATTTTCACACTTCTTAGGAAAGATGCAATTTTTATTCGAGCAGTAAAATCGTTTTTTAATCTCTGCTACCTACAACCTTACTTAAGATGAAACTGCTGGAAGCACATGTGTGTCCAGCGGCAGCGAACGTGCTAATTAACTGAGGATTTTGAAGCAAACAAAACATCGTAGAGAAAAACTTCTATGCACCTTGATGTCAGAAAATTCTTCCATGTTGAATCGGCGTAACGTTGTTTGCTTCACAAAGAAAGGACCGTGGCGAAAGAGACAGAATGTGCTTAAGAGAAAGACTTCTTCGTAAGCATTGTATATATTGGCCGTGAGACAAATTGTTCCAAATGGCGGCTATTCGAGGGCAATTTCTGCTCCAAACGACAGACCATTTCGCGATCAAGCAGAGGTTGCATCAAGTCTTGCGTTGAATCGCTTAGCCAGCTTTAAATTGGTCTGCTATTGTGATTAATTTGTTTGAACAGGGCAGTTTCATAGCACTCGTTTGGTCCGTAGAGTCAAACTCGAGGCCACTCTCATCTGATACTGTGATGTAAAGAACAAGTAAAAAAAAAACGGTCGGACCCTCATATCTTCTTTCTGAAAGTGCAAATTCCTGAAGGTACAATAGATGTATTCCCTTAAAAAGGCTAGAACTAATTTTTAACCGCAATGTTAACATGAGATGCCATATAATTCCAGAGCTGATATAAAAACCGAAATTCCAGTTCAAGAAGGGGATCAATATAATATGAATATTAGGAAGCATTATCAAAGTTATTACTCAGTTCTAAGGAAAAAGAACGGAAGAACGAGAGGCTGAAGGTTCGATGTGCTCGTCGTTAATATTTTAGCAGCAGCGAAGTTGACATTCTTGCCCAGAGAACGCGCTTCCATTGTCGAGAAATTGAAGTGCGACTTCGAACAAAGGAACACCACAGAGCCAACGAAGAGCTACACTTGTAGTTCGGTCTTTAACGGCACCTAAAAAATCAGCTCTTGTACTGTGACAGGAGAATTCCTTCACTGTAAAGCTAATAAATTAACCCGGAGCGCGCTATCGGGGCAATCCAATCAACGCTGCCGTGGCAGAATGCAAATAAAAAATCGAAAACAAGGCCTGTGAAGCCAACTGAAATCGTTGGTCTGGATAGCTACTGAGGATAAATTAGAACAAATCGAACATGCTATATCAACGCATTAGGAAAAAGTATGTGATAAAAGATATTGATGAGACTGAATAATTTAGCAAAGCAAGAAACAGCGCGCTCTCAACACCACTTGGAAAAAGAATATGAAAGTATGTGAAATTAGTCTATTTCTACAACAAACTGCTTTTCCATGCCTCCCCGCACAGAGAAAGAAAAGGTTAAATGTTCATAATCACTCCACTTCATTTCTACCCACCTCGAGTCTACGATATCGCTCCTAACATTTATGAAGACCAGTAACATTAGCCACGGGAAATCACACAGTGAATCCAAAACTGCAGGACTTCAGCTGGAAATGTTCAAGGGAAGACGAGCGCGGCCTGACACCGAGACGCGCTGAATAAGAAAACGATATCGACGGTCATGGATCATTTGAAACAGGTAAGCTATTTCTGGCTCTGTGCAACGCCTTCAAAGCCTCGCGTGTGAAAGCCCCTTTGTGGATTCATTAGTACGGATCTGAAAGGCAAACTGCTGTTTGCGGATTGATGCAAGAGCTCTCAATGAAGATTGTAGTAATTTCATTTATCGTGATAGTTGTACCTATTAATAACGGTATAGAAGCTCGCCTCTTTGATGGTTTTCTGTTCCAATGCTGCTACATATTACTGTTTCCATCCCAAACCACACTTCATATTAGGTTCATGAAAGGTTTCCATGAAGTTCTTAGTTACTTATTTCCAAACTTAGACCAGGAAGGACAATACATTATCACCTGAAAAAATCGAGACTATTAAAAAATACGTAAACATATACGACTATGTGGCAAGCAAAAATTATACGGGGGCGTTGCCAAAGTCAAAGTTATAATTGAATAAAGAATAAAGTTCACGAAGCAAGAAAAATCCCAGGCTGATACTCCGCGTTACTTTGGCCGCTCGTAATCTCGAGCAAACTGGACCGCGTGCAGCACGCGGGAGCAATGTTTTCGCTGCCCTTTGTCACTCGACAATGAACTTCGAAGAATACCATAGGGCTCAAATTTCTCAAGGAATAAAATATATTAGAGCTGTTTATGAAAGGGGATTTTTAAATCCAGTTTGACGGTAAAGGGTTAACGAGAACGGCATTGAGAGGGCAGAGCGAGAGACCAGAAGGCTTAACAAACAGACGTCGTCAAAGGCAGCTAATCACCGAAGTCTGCGCATCGCACGAGGAACGGCTCAACCAGAGCTCGAGGAGAATCCCCATCAATCAAAGCCGTACAACCAATATTTCAGGAAAATATATGGAGCAGAGTTTCCACTGAATGGCTTCAATGGGCATTCGGAGTTTAATTGTTAGTTAAATTTAAAATGTAAGGAAGTTTACTATCTCTGTGAAAAATAATCTCCGCTTTAGGGCCGGCGTCTAATTCTGACAAAACATAGAAGAATAGGCATTTTCAGTTTTGTTCTTGATGTTTGAAACGTCTGATTTAAAATTGACTAAGAGAGGAAGAAATTTTAATTTAGATTGGCGATAAATAACCAAGAAATATTAATAAATCAGATTAGATACCGTCTCTCTAGCCACAACAGAAGGATTCCCGAAAGAGGAAGAAGGGAGGCACCATTTAGTATGGAGATAAGAAAACGCGGAATCTATGCACAAGGTACATAGAAACAGTAATTTGAGAAAAAAGTTCACGAAACAAGACAAAAGCTGAAGAAGAAAGTAGTACGTGCTGAAAAACAGGATAGAAGTGAACCGAAAAATGATGGTCCTTAACATAACTAAAAATGTTTTATTTCAACCAAAAAAAGACCTACATGACTAAGCTCGGGACTTCGCATTTTTCCCTGGGAGAAATACAATCAGAAACAATAAGATTAATGAACAGTGATTCAGAAGAGATGAGAAATTCAACAATAAACCGAGAGATAAATTTGGCATCTCCTCTGGACATTATTATACATTATATTACCAGCAGACTCTTTAGCCACAGCAAAGACGATCTCAGGAGGCCTAGAAAGCTGACCGCTTAGAATGAACTAAAAAAACGGGGAATCTATACACAAGGTGTATTCCCTCACAAAATATCGTACGCATTGAAAGAGTATGTTAGGCCGGAAGAGGAAGAAATAACAAAGAAGGCATAGCAACAGAAATAAGCAAAGTGAGCATTTCAAGAAAAGACCTGAATCCCCATCTATGGCTGAGTTCATCTAACAGTATCTCCCCTGTTGGAGCCAGTCCATGTATCATAGAATAGACAACTAACATAAACAAAAAGCCTGTTTTATGCCCTTTGAGCATTCAACTACAGACAGGAGAAAAACAGTGTGTTTAAAAAATTAGAAAGAATGTAGATCAGCAATGAATGTATTAACGAAAATAAAAATATTCCATCAAATGATTGATTGTCCCTAATTTCACTCACAAGGTTTTCCTCATTTAATTCTCCAAAGAATGACACATCACAGGCGTGTAAATTGCAGTGTACTGACGTAGGCTAACACGCTGACAACGTTTACGAGGTTACTACGGGAATTTAAGTTATTTTGTAATTAGCATAGTTAAAAAAACGACTTCGTAGCTCGAATGCATCTTAATTTTAACCTTCCTGTGAAATGTGAAAATTGTAATAGCACGATGATACTTTACCTCGTATGCTAAATCTATTGTAATGAAAATGTAGTGAAATAATGAAAATGCTGTTCATTTATTCCGCTAAGTAAATAAAAAATTTACTTTGTGGTACTCACATGTCCCAATGCGTCGTCAACTTGTTTAATCAGTTAACTAATCGCAGTTGGTATTTAGGCTTTTTTTCCGAGGAACTAGGGAAATATAGGCTAGGAAAGAGTAGTCTAGCAGCTCTGACTCAAATATTGCAAGCCTGCAGAGAGGCGCTCAGCAGCTAACCTTTAGCTACCTATCAGGGTGAATTTCCAGAAGGGAAAAAATTAAGACATAGTTTCCATGCAGCAGAAATATCTCGCAATCGAATTAATTATGTTTAAAAATAATATTCCTAATCAATATGTTAATTGAAACATCTAATTAACGTTGTCAATTATTATTCCCTATTTTATATTGTTTTTCAAGCAGTGCTCAATAATTTTTCAGCTGGTTAAAAAAAAAGGAGGGATAATTAAGGGATTATCTACTGTACAAGTACGTGAACTAAATGAACACAGGGTTAAAAATTCAACAGTTTGAAGCATAAGTCTCGAATTGTTGAATGAAATATTATTATCGGAGGAACTTCTAGTATTAAAATTAACGCGTTTCTTTTTCTTTCGAAAGACGATTTCGTTGATAAAGCAAAAAACACTGTGATACACATTAGGTTTTCGTACTAGCTGTATAGAAGAGCTCATGAATTTCTTTCCTCCTACAATAAAAATTAAGGTTTTTCTCAGTTTGGAACATATAACACACAGCTAGCTCGAGTGTCTAATTTGCACACACACTGCCTGTGTTTGAATGATCTAAAAAACCCATCAAAACCACTATCGAACGCGAGAAATATAAAGAAATAAAAACAGAAAGAACATCCTCAGTCAAATCTATTTGAGCAGCATCAACGTTAAAAAGTTCTCCTCCATCGCATATTTGTCGTATATCATGATTTAATAAAATTAAACAGCGAAGAAGAAGTGAGGCTTTGCGTAAGCCAATTTTCCAAGCCACTGATCTTCATAAGCAGTTGCGTTTAATAATAAATTTAAATTGAAGCCCCGCAGTATTGAAGGGAAAAGGAGAAACTGAATATCGTCGAAAATATTGAGCGGGATAAATTGGGAACCGGGCACACGTCGTGGCCACATGAAACAAACGGAGGCAAAATCGTTCAACCAATATGCTGAGAAATGAGTCACGTAATCCAATTGCTCAATATCAAGGGAAATCCAGGAATCGAATCACTGTGTAACCAAACCTTCAGCATGTTCAACCCGGACTTCACAGCGTTTTTATTTGTCCCATACATGCTACAGTTCAAAGTTCTTTTTGATCTCAGTCTACATTAATTACTGAATTCGAAATCGATAAATTTTTTTAAAATGAAATTCTCAAGGAAGACAGCCGATGGAATTTGAGGGCTCATCCAGTCACGCATTCGTAGTTCGAAATTAATTGTTGGCCGCTGGTTTTTCTCAGCAAGGGTGATTTATCGCCACAATTTGCATAGCAGGCGCTCCTCCCACAGATATACTGCCTCTGTGGCAGCGCCGAGCCTGATGTCAGCCTCGCATCACTAATGCGACGAGGGAAAGAAGTCTCAAGACATGAAATTATAGGAAATGAGGAAGCTTTGATGATACCGTACGTTGCTCCCAACTGCGAATTCACATGGGCGGTTGGGGAGATATATTTCCGCATCTTGTGTTAAGATTAACGGAGTTAGTCTCACATTCCTTTAATACTTGGCGTAGTGGGCGGCAGTCTTGAGCCCGACCATGTAGAATACAAGAACCGTATAGAATCCAAGTTCAGTCCCAGGGTAGCATTCCATGTTATCTTATCCTCCGGGGCTACGTCGGAACGCCCTTCAGAGGTGTGTGTGCTGCTCTAAACATACACCCCATTAGTCTCCGAGGGTGAGAAGAATGTTGACAGGAACCAATTTATTGATCATTAAGTTTATCAGTGGCTATAGGCGAAACTATATCCCAGTGCGTAGACTCACTAAGTTCGTAAAGTACTAGAGAGAGGGAAACAGAACGTCGGCAACAGTCCCCTCACGTAACCTACGACAAACAGAGAGAACACAAGTCATACTAGGCTAATTCAAATAAACGCAAAATTTGAATACACGAAGCGCAAGGACAGGACAAGTTACATTTACATGACATACTCGCGCTCAAGTTTATAGCAGCATACACACCCTGAAGGGCGTTCCGACGTAGTACCGGAAGATAACAGGGAATGCTACCGTGGGACTAAACGTGGACTCCACAGTTCAAATATTCTACATGGTCAGGCTCAAGAATACTGCCCGCTACACTTTGACTGCGACGTGACCCACCGGTGGTAAGGAGGTGATTTTCATAATGCTGCTGACCTGCAGTCTCAAACTCAGTTGTCATAAATACCTAATGGACACTAAATGAAGGCACGATCTACTTACCGTTCGTTATTTTCAAAATTGATCTTTAAAGTTTACTCTAATATAAGTAGAATATTGATCTTCAGTTCAACCTGAAGCAGTTTACGAGTTAAATTTGTCTTTTGTCACGTCGCTGCTTACTTTGAAACAAGGATACGGGATGAGAAATCTAGTATTTAGATCAACCAAGCATCTGTCCTAAGCGAATAAAATGGACCTACTGAGCAATAAAAACGGGAAATATTGTACAAAAACGAGAAAACAAAGCGTGTAAAAAACGAACACATAGTGTGAATGAAATAAACAATTCAAAAATTTGAACGGCGTGGGTGATCTTTAAATTTAAGATGCAAATTTCCAGGGAACGTATGTCTACGAGCGACTTCATTGCAAATGATATTTTAATGCCTGAACTTTTATGCAAGGAAAATTATGAATCATTTAAAAGTTTGGTAAATCAGATCTATTGCTCGAAAAGCGAAGGATTACAAATCAATGACATGATATACAGTAAATCATTTTTTGACCCCGTATAAAATGCCGAATAAACTTTACCTCAAAAAAGTGCATTAAAATAGGGTGTCTCAAAATTGTTCTCGCTCTTTGACTGCCCACTACCCATGCGTTGCGTTTTGGTGTTCATTGACAGACACAAGTCTGATGAGTTAAACCAATGAAAAAAGGTCTAATATCAAGACAATTAAATGTCCCTAAAAATTAAAGACCTGAAACAAAAACAAAAAATACGTGAGTAACCGTCACTTAAAGAATAAGTACAGTTAATGAGAGACTTTATATACGTAAATGAAGAACAGGAATATGAGTTTTCGTAACCAAAAACCACGATGAAAAATGTACCTGTGTTGTGGATGGTACACGATGCACATGTGTGCTGATTTAGAAATTTGATCTTGTAATTTAGTTTACATTGTATCTCGTACGTGATGGATGAAAGAGAGAAAGGTTCGTTGAAATCAGGAGTGAAGGGAAAGGTGTATGCATTTTAGAAGTGAGGGTGAATGGCAGAATATGAGAGGCTGGCAATGAGAAAGATGAGAAGCACTCTTTCCTACGAGTGCTCAGCAATGAAGCATCTTTCACATTTTGAAATTCCAATAAATCACAAACTTGATAACGGTTAAATACATCTGACTCACCTTTTATCCTTCCTTGCGATTGACACCGGGATAAAGTCCATCGTAGGACGCTAAAATTAAGCACTGTCTCTCTGCGTTTATTCAACTCTCGTCCTCCAAGCAAGGACTGATAGAGGCTGACTCTATCTGGCTTCTCTTCCGTGGAGGCAAGATCTCTCAGCTCTCCTTTGTCAGTTTTTTTTATTCGAGTCTTGCCTGACCTGCAACGAGCATTGACTGCGACGTCTCCTACCGATTCTTTTAGAAAGCGATTGGTCGCAATTTAACTTTCTTGTCACAGGTATCACGCTGAAGCTACTATTTCGGCTACGTTTTCTTGGAAAGGGTAAGTTTAAACAATTTAAACTGTTTATTTACCACAGGTGATACAGCGGTAGAATGTTTCTTAAGTCTAGTACAATAGTCAAATTTGAGTATAGCTACCTGTGGGCCCGAATAAGTTCAGCGATTTCTAGGGAGTCCTAACATCAACGTTATTCTAAGGTATACAATAATGTTTAACGTAATTCATTTAACCTAGTTTCGCATTTGACAGATCAATGAATAATTTAACTTGATATTAGATGCTTCATTTTACAACATAGTTCATATGAACCAGATTTCACAGTATATTCGATAAACGATGGAAGAGCAGACTGAAGATCGGCGATATTAACCATGGCAATTACATTATTAGGATTCAATTACATGTAGGAGACAAGGTTTGACTTGGTGATTTCACACGACTAGTATTCTGCTAGGAAGTGGGACTCAAGATTTCTTTTGAACACTTCGTAAGAATAACTTTCACGGATCTCCGCCGGTATTGAGTTCCAAGTTTTAGTTCCAGCGAAGAGGATACTGTGTTGTGACAGGGCCTTTGAATAATAAGGAAGTATGAATTTACTTCTATTTCGGGTTAAATGGCCGTGATGACCAGTTTGCACAGTTAATAATTGTTTTAGGCTATTGTCGCCATCATTTGATGCTTTGTAAAGGAAATTACAGAGGGAAATTTTGTAGAGATCCGAAAGTTGAAGTATTTGTAAATTTTTGAATGAATCATTTGTGTGAGCATTATATTCTAGATTCTTTCCCGCTCTGATGGCTTTTTATTGTAGAGTAAAAAGTATATTGTTTAATTTTTCAGTTCCGTACCATTCTTCTAATCCGTATTGCAAGTATGGTGCAATGAGCGTTCGGTAGAGCATTTGTAAGGCCGTTTCAGGCAGGAAATTTTCAACTTTATCTAGGATTCCGATGAATTTTGATAATTCAGAACTAATTTAAGCGATGTCCTCTTTGAAGGTCAGATATTTGTCCATTATGATGCCCAGGCACTTACATGTGTGAGTTTCCTCGATTTCACCTTCGCCAATTTTAATGCGTGGGAGAGATATATTTTTCTTGCATGAGAATGTGATGTATTTTGTTTTATCGATATTAAGGCTTATTTTGTTAGCTTTAAGCCACAATGAAACCAAATGGAGCTCATTATTTATACCCTCCGCAATCAGAGCGAGATTTTGGTTCGGAAGGACTGCAGAAAGAGTGCTGTCATCGGCAAAAAGTATGAATTTGACAATGATGTAGATTTAATAACATCATTGATAAAAATCAGAAATAGGAGAGGCCCAAGGACAGATCCTTGTGGAACTCCATGGCTTATTGCCTGTGAATCCGATTTTGCATCGTCAATGACAACGTATTGTCATTTTGTATTGTAAGTTCTATTCTTATTTTGAATTTTTTCCCCTCCTCCAAATTCGTTTCCCATTTACTAGCTACCAAGGCAATGTCTCAACATTCTGTTTTTTTGTGACTGTGTTACTTTTTCCGGGGATGCAGATTATTGTGCCTCTTTTGAAATCGACTCTACAATGTAAAAATAGTTATCCCCGACAAGAATTGGATACAGTTAGCGACGAAATTATTCGTACACCCCTCGTCTTTCAAAACTTTCTAGAATTACTCAAAAACTATTGTTGCCACAGGCATAAGATTTGCACAGGGTGTGAAGCACAGATTAATGACTATAAAACGAAGTTCCTAGAACCAAATATGATTTATAAAAGATTTAACAAGCTGACCTTCAGAAACATGATAAGACAAAATTATTCGTACAGTGAGTAGTATTACACTTTATTTAGGTGAATCTACCATTTGAATACATTTTTAATAATCAATAGAGTGACCTGTCATTTTCTTTATCTTTAAAAGCCTTTTATTATAATTTTTGACAAGCTTTTCCGTAGTTTCAGATGAAATATTGTTCCATTCTTCAATGGCGAAGCGTTTCAATACCTGAAGATTCTTTGTAGTTCTTGTGTTGATGTTGACTTTTAATTTCTGCCACAAATTTTCAATGCTATCTCAGATCAGGACTCATCGAAGGCCATGGCAGCACATTTATCTGATTTCTTTGAAGCCAGATAGTAGTAGACTTGGCAGTGTACTTTGGATCATTGTCTTGTCGAAATACCCACCGCCTTCCAAGTCCCAAACTATTTGCTAATACCTTCAGGTTTTCGTCCGGAATAGAAATATAGTCATCAGAGTTCATCTTCCCTTCAATTGCAACCAATTTTCCAGTACCCTATGCAGCAAAATGACACCAAAACATCAGTGATCCACCTCCGTGTTCAACTGCGGGCACAGTGTTCTTCTGTAGGAAACCTTCTTCACGTTACTGTGCCCAAAAAGCTCTATTTTGGTTTCGGCACTCCATAATACTCTCCTCCAAAAGCGTCTGTCCTTATCCAAGCGTGACTTTGCAAAGTTCAAGCGAGCAGCAACTTGACATAGTTTGTGGAGTGGAGTCCTTCTAGGTCGGCGTCCGTGTAGGCCTTCCTTGTTCAGACAGCGCTGGATTGTGCGATTGCTCACGCTAGTTCCCTGAGCGTTCAATCTCTCGGCAATGTCATCTAGCTTCACGCGTGGATTAGCGTTGACCTCACGACACAGTTTTCGAGAAGTTCTCAGCGAGAGTTTTTGTTTGCGACCACGCCCAGGCAATGTTTCTACAGTACCAAACTTAGCAAATTTTTTTATGACAAATTTAACTGTAGATCTTGGGATGGTCAAACGCTCAGATATGTCGCCAAAACTATTTCCAGCTTCGCGGCAGTCAATAATCTTCTGTCTAAGGTCCACACCGATTTCCTTAGGTTTTTCCATCGTGGCACGAGTGTACGAATGACAAAGCTCTACTCCTCTGGCTCCCCGTTAGCTCTGGCACAATTTTCTAGAATGATCTCACATCTAGAATATTCAAGAACATGCTAAACACAAATTTTTGCTATAAAACAAGTATAACGGTAAATACTTCTCAATGAAGTGTAATGTTCTCAGTTGTCTGAATAATTTTGTCTTTTCGTGTTTCTGAAATTCAGCTTGTTAAATCTTTTAAAAATAATATTTTGTTCTTGACCGAAACTCGAACTCGACCGAAACTCGATGAAGCGTTGGCGTGTACTTTGCTTTTGAAATGAAGTCTGCTGAGCAGAGTTATGCAAATTCCTATTATTGAGCCAAGGAAGAGGTTGGACCCGCCATAATATTGTTTCATGATAAGTTGTTCCCTGCGTTGAGATCATTTATTTCAATTCTTCATCAAATTTTTGTTCGACAATGAGTAGCACCTTCGTTATCGCTAATTGCTCTGTAGAGTGATTGTTTTCAAGGCAATAGGCTTAGGATAAGCAATAGGCTTAGGTTAGTTAGGCTTGTGTCTCCTATGCCGTAGAGCCAGACGCCTTTAGGGGATATATATATATATCGAGTTACCTCAGCTGCACATATGCCATTTGAACTTTCTTCCTACCAACATTGTATTCAGTTCACATGCTTTCTTCTCATTCAGGTTTTTGTTTTTTTTTCGTTTTCATTCTGATCTTGTTCTATGCGCAGGACATTCTATGTGGAAATGCATCTTGTGCATAGAGTCCCCGTTCCCTCCTGTTTATACTAAATGGTCCCTTTTCTTTGCTCTCTTCAGATCGCCTTTGTTGTGTCACCAGTAAAATTATTTCTAGCTTTTTTCTTCAGCAGATTATTCCACGTGAGCATGTGGTTTTAATTTCTTTGATATGCACCATAGATGACCGTCTATCTTCATTGATTTATTTACATTTTTACAAATATTGAGCAAAACAAATAATGATTTAGAGTTATCTGTATATGCCTAGTTGCGAGGAAAGTCAAAGATGGGAGCAAAGAAGGCAAGAAAATTGGAAGAAGGAAAATGGACACTCAAGACAGAAGTATCGAGGTCAATCATTAGCTGAAGTAACCCAACAGTTTCCCCCAGAGGGCGCCAGTCCCTATAGTAAAGGGTGAACAAATTTAACTAACCTGAACCCGTTGCTAATCCCATGCCTCCTGGGGAGCATAAGCAGGTAACAATACCGCAATACAAACATCGCTAACAGCATTTCTGTTGTTAGAGCCAGAAGCAATGGACATTCAGAGCAGACAAATTTTCCAGCAGGCACATCACGCCTCATTACAGACACAAAACGCTTCACTTAAAGCACGAGTAGGGCGCTACTAAGACATTGCAATACGATTGTAAAGGCCTTCAGCGATCTTGCCTTCATAACTGCAAATCATTAATTGCACATTGAAATGCAGAAGGAATGAGCGTAAATATTTATCCTTATCACAGAGAGTACTTGAGCAAAATAATTTTATTTGATCAAATAGGACGGCCTTCTCACAGTATACCCGATTTATTCCAATGTAGTAAAACAGCACAAATGTGAGGTAAGGCTAGCATTGGCTCATCTAGCAGCACAACACAGAGCACGTCTCCGTAATCGGACACAACAAACTCAAGTCAACTCAATTTCCCATAATCGAGTTGCCTCAAGCAGCAGCGCTCGAGACGTAACCTGATGCAGAAGAGAACGCTGAAAAAAAACTTGGCGAGACCGTGCAAGGCAGCTGAGCTGACAGATCAGTCGAGAAAAAGTAAGCGAACGCTTGCAATTTTCCACAATAGAGAACAGTAAACATCCACTGTAGAGAAACGTAAATATCCACGGTAGACAGACGTAAACATCCACGGTAAAGAAACGCAAACATCCACGGTAGAGAAAAGTAAACAGCAACGGTAGAGGAACGCAAACATCCACGATAGAGAAACTCAAAGATCCGATTAATGTAACAGAACCCAAAGCTCAATGCGCGGAATAGCGTATCTCAAAAAATTGATCCTGATGGAGAGTAAAATAAAAACGCAAGAAAATAAATCATTACCTCAGAATATTTTTCGATTGGCTGAAGAGCCAGAAGCTCGGCAGCCAATTGTGATGGAGGGACTGGAATAAAGTACTGCAGTGTTTTCCAGCGGCGCTATAATGATCCTACATGATCCTTCATCGCTGCTAGCATTTTGATCATATTCATAAGTCATTTACCGTCATTTATTTCTGATAACCAAGAGGTAAGGAATTGCAAGGGATTAAATAAACAGGCTTCCAAATTAGTAATTTAATATCGAAATGATGACGTCTTCTGATTCAAATTAGTTGACACAATCGATGGACAGGAATTTATTTATAATATGCTCATATGGAGGTGAGGCCTCGTTACTGGATCAGTCAGCGAAACAGATTATATAATACATTAAGTGAATTTACACATACATCCTAGGTACAGAGTATTACTTCCTACGTTGAAAGTGAATTCCGATCACCTACACGTGAAACAACAAGATATGAATGATAATAGTGGATGACATGTTGGAGAGATACTTAGCTGCACTCAAATTCCAGATTAGCGACTGATAGATAAGTCAATTACGTGACTTCAATGAATATAACTTCCAGTACCTTCGCTTTCCCAGAGGGCAGAGCGAGGCGTTTACACGTCCTGCACTTTGTATGGCTGTCGAGCTAATGTCCCGCAGCCTCCCAGAAAGGGGCAGCTTCGGCGTCTCTGTTCCGTCTTAGAACAAACGCGTTTTCATTCACGATACTTTACGTTAAAAATTTACCGGAAATAGCAAGTGTCGTCAGATAATTAGATTGAGTTAAGTTTACATTTTAATAAACAAGTTATTGATATAGAACGAACAAGACCCTAAGTGTCTACGGAAAGAGTTGAAATATGTGAAGAGAAATGGAAATGTCCGGCAATACAGCTTTCTTCAGACGTTGGTAACGTGGCTCTCCCAGAGAGGGGTATCAGAGTGGGCGTAGCTTTCAAACGATGCTTCTCGAGGTTGACGGTTTGATGCGATGTCTGAGCGATGTTCGTAGAGCTAAGCATATGCTGTGCTTATCGACGCGAATGTATTTTGTGATGACAGTTCTTTTGTGAAGGTGATCGTTGGCCAAACGAACCCTTCTTCGTAACGTTTATTTAAACACGACGTAGGGTAGCTGAAGCGTAAAACACAACAGCGCTCGCAACCTGCCCCTGCTGCTGGCTGCTCGCTTCTTGCCTCCGCGTCCCATCCAACACTGGTCCCTCCGCGTCCTCGGCCTCCTTCTCTTCGTCCTCGACCTCCTCCTTCTGCCTTTATTCTACTTCCTGCTCCTGTTTCTTCTATTCATCGGTCGTCATTTTTCTCCTTTTCGCTTCCTTTTAGTTTTTTCTTCTTCGTCTCCTTCTGCTCCTACTCCACTTTTTCCTCCTTCTGTTTGTTCTTCCCTTTTTAATTCTTCTCATTTTCTATTTTTTTTAGTTTTTTCCACCTCCATCTCCTTCTGCTTTCTCTCCTCTACTCTCCACTACATTCACATCTTCATCAGAGTATGAAATCTTTCTTGACCAGAGCTTTATTCCTACTCCTCTTCGAAGTCCTCCATCTTTTCTCACTCGAGTTCTCTTTCCTTATTTTTTATCTCCTCTTCTCTCCTGCCAATGAGGCGCTGATTCCCCGGAAGAGGGCACCACTCCTCTCACGCCGCAGCACCGCGGCCGTTGCCGCTGGACAGTAAATTAAGGGAATTGTTTTCTATCATGTACGCCCCACTCATGTTCCTTTTTTCGAAAGGGGTTTTCAAAGCGTAAACAATGTGATTTGCTTTTTCCCGTTGCATAGTTTCGCGATTTATTTCAATCTTCTCGAGATGAAGAATCCATCCAAAGCGAGGTGTTTCAGCATCGTAAATGGAATTTAAGTCAAAACGAGCAATTCAGGATTGAAATAAAACTAAACCCTAAGATTATGCGATTTTTTTTCGCAAGCATTTACGATTGCATTCCTTTGTTGCTTCAACACAACAAAGTAGAGCAGAAAAGAAATGAATTCAGCGTATTTTTTTCTGCTTAATCCTTAAATCGCTTCTCAGCGGAAGTGGAATAATTCGTAGAGTTCCAGTAGCCAAACGCAGAGGATACGATTGTTGACAGAATGTGTCGAAGTTCGGATCACCGAGCTAGATATCAGAGCGCACCGCTGGCTCATGATAGAGGTCGAGTGACGCTTGAAATGGATTCTACTTCGACGTAAATAAATCTTATTAGCTATTATCATAGAAGACATCAGTACGATTCACCTATTTGAAGAAGGTATCAGCTTTCGTCGGTGAAAGCATTTTTTCATACGCCATCATTTTGTCATGGTAGTTATTTAATTAATTTCAAAGATTAGATTAGATTATTAGTTAGTTTAAGCCTCCCTATCCGCTACAAAGGCGATCCAAAGAGAGTAAGGAGTAAGGCACCATTTAGTATGGAGTTTAGGGAACGTGGAATCTACGCAGAAAGGGCATAGAAACAGTAAGATGAGAAAGAAGTTTATGAAACAAGATCAAAGTTCAAGAAGAAAGTAGTAGGTGTTGAAAAACAGGACAGCAGTAAACCGAAAAAAGATGGTCCGTAACAGAACAAAAACCTATTCTATTCCAACAAAAAGGAAGCCTACCTTACCCTTAGCTCGGGCCCTCACATAGTCCCCCTGGGAGCGCTAATTCCCATAGATACTACAGTTGTATCCCCCTGAGGGGATATTAATTTCAAATCATCTAGTTACTTCACAGAAAGTACAAATTTCAACCATGAAGTTCGCACCTCTTCTTGATCATTGGTTATTCTTGCTTTTGCATATTAAAATTGATAAAAGAGCAAAATTCAATCTCAGCTTTATGTACGTTTAAAAATTGGGTACCGTTGGAAATTTTCGATTGAGACATTTTCAAAGCGTTCTTGAATGAAAATAAGTATTTTCCCCATCATTTTTACCAATTCAGTTTCAGTTACTAACCTCACTTAAGCGTGATAGCGTTGGCATTACTCTTCTTTCGAAATGCTGTTTTATTAGTCCACGAAACCGATTATAATGGTGGCTCTTCGGAGCGTCGCAATGTCATAATTTCAAAAAATTTAGGATACAATACCTAGAGATTCAGTCTGAGTAGAAAATTATGCGTACATGGCTAGTGATAAGGATTTTCCACAAACCTTAGGAAGAAACTAATGACTTGTCAGGCGAGCCTCCCTCATTATAGAAGAAAATGTTCCATACATATTGGGGTCGATGAGTGCAGTCAAGCAAGGGCATTCGAAAAAAAAAGACTTTACAACCGTTTGCTCACGTAGCCATAACTTGCTTTCCGAAACGACCAGTGAGGTACATGATTTTTTTGTGTTTAATAACATTTTTCACAGTTAAACTGCCACAATTAGAGCAAAATTCTAATTCTCTGATAACTTGTTTTTGCTCAAATTAGACAGAGACTTATAAACTCTCGCACTCTATCTCATGACCTTCGCAATCTTCCATTTCAGGTCTTTACAATCGTTTTTCTAGAAGTTTGAATCCGTCTCCATGACTGGCCTTTCTTTATTCTTTCAAGAGAAACCCAAATCCCGCGACAACCAATCTAAGAGGCAACACTTGTTCAGAGAAACCAACGTTTCGTGTCTGCGCAGAAAGTAGCAAACGCAAATTTCCCCAACACAGTAACATCCTCTCTTTTTGAGCATTCGCTAATGGGAAGTGATCACAATCGCTTTTAAAGCGAGTGTTCTATTGAAGTCCGCTTGCCGGAAAAAAATATCCTAAATTGGTGATTGGGATCAATCGCTCTCTCGTCCCCTCGAATGAAATTTCAACTAATTAGCAACTCCGTCCATTCCATACCATCAATTACCAGGGAATTTCCTCGACGAGATAACGGGACGCTGCCTGATATTCCATCGAAGCAGTTTTTCAGGGAAAATTGTAGACCGCTGGAACCATTGAACACTCCGCAAAAATTCAGCAGGAAACTTTTGCTATATGCAATGGAAACACTTTCCTAACAGCTTTTAAACGATTTCGTAACAGTCTAAAAAACATATCAATGCAATAAAATGGAGGATTAGCTATTTTTTCATATAGCTATAGCTCAATTTTTTCAGGATTCTATACTTTTAGTAATCAACAAATGAAGTGAGCCTTGAAAACTAATTTCCAACCGAGTCAAAACACGACACTGCGAATGTTACAACGACCAGGACTCCAAATTGCTATTGGACACCACAAACTAAGCAGAATGAATAGTTTTTTCTCGCTTGCAAATGAAAGTAAGAAAATCGTACATACTAAAAAAACGCAGTTGTCAAACGGTCAAAAATCTCAGTATGCCAGTCAAACTGGAACACAAGGCAAGAAAAATTAATGAAAACAATTAAGCCCTGAAAACTTAATGTTACCGAATTGAAATATTTTTAATTTGCATAAAAAAGAGTTAATAACTGGAAAGTCAGAACGAAAAATGAATTTGAATTAACGCGAGTCGATTACTTGTTTAAATTTCATGAGTAAAAGTCACATCAACCTGCAAGGGTTAGCTTATCACATAGCAAATTTCGTAACCTAACACGCATATTATAAACACAGTAAAAAAAAGTATCGAAACTTAAGAAATACATGAGCATAGCAATAGCAAAGCGGTTTTTAGGTATTGGGAATTTCCCATTGAGCGAACTCTTAACGCTCGCTTACTGGGTTAGTCAAAATTTCTTAGTAATGTGCGAAGTTTTCTTAAGTTTGGAGTTACTTGGAAAAAATAAGGCATCAAAAAAATCAAACACGTAAGACCATGAGAGTACAAGAATCCCTGCACTTGAAACTCAAAAGTTCCCTGCGACACAAAAAATTAAAAGAAACTCGACGAAATTTTTCTGAGTGTTATCAATATTGTCACTAGTGTTAAGGTTCGTCAAAATGACGGGATTCGGTATTTTCCTTGAATAAATCCTCTGGACGTGGATAACAAAGAAATATATCCATCCTAATAGCACCAGCGATTAAATTATTCTTGTACTTGTACACTGGTGAAACTCATATCACAGATACTGGCATTAAGCGTCCTTAATAGCTCGGCAGAAAAACGGACTAACTAACCAATCAACCAACAACTGTGTATGCATAGTGGAATATTTATAACCTAAGGTGAAGAGACACATTACTTCGTGGAGCAGTTTCCTCACCATCATCTTTTACAATGTTGCGGCCCAAGTTGAGAGACGCCCGTAGTTTGCCTGGCATCATGTGTGCGCTGAGGAAATTGTGCTACAGAAGCCACTTCTAAGCCTCCAGTCTTGAGCTGGCGGTCACCGGAGTGTTCTTAGTAGTTTGCTTTCACGATTAGATGACCCTCTTATATACCTTGCCTCCCTCCCTTTAGCTCCAGAGAAGCTGACGCTAGGAACACACGTAGATTTCTGACGCTGTTTTGGTCGCCTTCGGAGTTGAATTAAGCTTGTGGTGATTTCCCCTCAGTTTTTCGGAGTTTCTTAGGGGGAATGCTTGTGTTTGTGCTATTTTGAAATATCGTACACAATTGTGATGAAATTACTGAAGCCAGACTTCACTCAAAATCATATACGATGCAGATTGACGCATCTGTCCCTGATGAGCAAGAGAGGCAAAATTTAAGCAAGATTCAAGCTCTAGACCACAAGCTATTAAAGCAAAACTCTAGGGAGATTCGAGAGTCGGGCTTGGAGATGCAGCATGATTTGTACCAACTAAGGTTCGGTTTCGTTCTTTCCGTGAATGAGGTCTGGCCAATCAAAGCGACATTAAATACTTCGTTAAAGTTCTCTGGTTGCCAATTTAGCAGCGACGATTGGAGGCAGGCTTCATTTTTTATTCAACCTACAGTATATCAAACAGCAGGAGCAGCGAAGTCGTCGTATTCTTGCTATTCGGGATTGCTTATTTGGAACATTTGTCATTTAATTAATAACGCTACATATTAAAGTTCACTTTCGATAGTAAATAGTTACTTGCAATTTTTTTTAACTATGTTTGTCAATGCGTTTTGCCGCTCTTCTTTACACCATCACAACCACTTTCAATTCCAGGTTTCGATTCAAAATTTAAGCATTCCGGAAAATAAGATTAAGACCTTGCATCAATTTTGCGCTGTCAAAAACAAAGCAACTACGCTATGTCTAAAATGCTACACCAATCATATTACACCTGCAGTACAATACCTTTCTGAAAGGGTTAATTATATGGTTTGGGAAACCTAATTCAATTCATGAAACAAGATGTACGTACAACATTCGCTTAATTAACCCACAAAGCAAGTTCCGTTCACTAATCTCTTTTGCTATAAAATCTCTTCCATTAAATCAGCATACTGTCCGTTTCTTGTGAATTTCAACGCCTTATTACCTCCTCAAGAAACTTTTTCGAGTACACTCACACTGCGCTAGGAGGAACAATGGTCATGCGCGCTACCAAAGAGCACATGACAAACTCGGGACATGCTGACTCAGTGGACAAGAAAGAGCCCATGACCAATTCGAGACATGCTGACTCAAAGGACAAGAAAGAGCCCATGACCAATTCGAGACATGCTGACTCAAAGGACAAGAAAGAGCCCATGACCAATTCGAGACATGCTGACTCAAAGGACAAAAAAGAGCCCATGACCAACTCGAGACATGCTGACTCACAGGACAAGAAAGAGCCCATGACCACTCGGGACATGCTGACTCAAAATACAAGAAAGAGCCAAGAGTGCGGATGCTTCACGAGGCGGCGAGGTAATCCGCAAGCTGTCAGCACAGCCAAATTTTGTCCCACCAGGCTTACCCTCGAGAAAAATGGAGAGGTCTAGTAGAGGAGGATGAGAAGCGAGAGGATGACTCACTTTAAAGAAGGCTGGGACACGTGAGTTGTGCAACTCTACTATGACGCGGTGCAGCAATTGGTTGTGATGTTGAGCACTTCCTTTTTGTCGAACATAGAAAGTATTTACTGCAGCTAGCTTCACTGGAATGTCAAGAGCTTCATTGCACAAAAAAGTTTAACGAAAAATATGAAAGATTAGATTGTATGTTAGTTTAAACCTGCCTTACCACAGTAAAGGTGTTTCCCAAGAGAGGAAAGATGAAGGACCCATTTCGGATGAAATTAAGAGAGTGAGATTCTACACACAAGGTGTTTTCCCCACACCCTACGCAAGAAAAAGCAAGATTGGAAAAATCTTATGAAACAAGTTAAAGGTTGAGAATGGAAGTACTAGGTGCGCAAAGAAATATAGCAGAGATTCGAAAAAAAGATCCGTAAATAAACTAAAATCCTATTCCAATAAAAGTAAGGACAACTCTGATCTTCACTTAGGGACCATACATCTTCCCCTTCGAAGTACTTATCCCCATAAATATACTAATTGTATCACTTTAAGGAGATATGAAAGATTAATAACTTATTTTCACTGCTCGTTAATGTCTTGGAAACTTCAAGATGAGTTTATTCTAAAGTTTTCGAGGAAGCAAAGCTTACCAGCGTAAGATAAGAAATTCTTAACAAGGAAATTACATTTTATCAATAAAATGAAGGAAATGCTAAACATAATTAATTAAAAACCACAATTTGCATCACTACTCAAGAAATTAAGCGGCTCTGTGTCTTCAAGCACTGAGCAATTTAATCAAGGCACGCAATGTTAATTTGTTTCGTAGAATTTCCTCAGGCGGCAATTGTGAGCAGGGAGTAGACTAGAGCTCTGACACAAGAGAAGAATTCTCTCGTACAAAGCGCAGTTTTCAGATTAGATTAGATTATTAGTTAGTTTAAGCCTCCCTATCCGCTACAAAGGCGACCCAATGAGAGGAAGGAGGAAGGCACCATTTAGTATGGAGTTCAGGGAACGTGGAATCTACGCAGAAAGGGCATAGAAACAGTAAGATGAGAAAGAAGATTATGAAACAAGATCAAAGTTCAAGAAGAAAGTAGTAGATGTTGAAAAAACAGGACAGCAGTGAACCAAAAAAATATGGTCCGGAACAGAACAAAAACCTATTTTATTTCAACAAAAAGGAAGCCTACCTAACCCTTAGCTCGGGCCCTCACATAGTCCCCCTGGGAGAGCGCAGTTTTCAGAAGATACCAAGAAAATAATAATTATTTCTTTCAGAATGGGTGATAATTTTTGCGAAAATACTACGAAGAAAATTCTTATTTCTTCCAGACTGAGTGATGATTCCTGCGCAAATAAGAAGAAAACAATTTTTATTTCTTCCCGAGTGAGTGATGATTCGTGCAAAAATGCACCGACTTCTATGTTCATATTGGCGAGCACTCAGCAAAAGAAATATGTACAATGGACTGCGCTCAGCAAAAAGCTTGCAATGCTGGCAGTACGTAGAAATCTTGGGGGCAAAATGCCGCGATGCATCGCTTGATGCAATAACACTTCCTCAGATCGCAATTCACACGCCTCAGCATTACATTTCCTCTGAAACTCTGCAGGATAAACATTCTCGTTAAGAAGAATGTGCTCCACCTCTTAAAAAAAATTTTCAATCAAAACAATGTTCAGTTATTCATGAATATACTGGATGTCTCAAAAAAACATGCTCATAATCTTACTGTCGCGAACACGCTGTCTTATTTTAATTGCAGGTGTATTTAATTCATCACAGCATGGTAGGATATCAACTTAGCTTGGAAGTGGAGAAGTTTGTCCTGAAATGCCATGGGAAGACCGAAAAAGCAAGTGAAGTGAAAAGTCGATTCAGAACTGAATTCCCAAAACCGCCACCAACGCGCCGGACCATCGTTCGCATCAGAGACAAATTTGAAGCAAATGGAACCTGACACCCATGTATACTTCTTTTGTAGAGAAATCTCAAAGACAAAGTTTATCTCACCAAACGAAGAACAATTGACTCATTGGAATTGGAAATTGAAAGACAATGTCGCGATATTCCTAAAGACCTGTTATTCGACGTTAGCGAATCCCCTTGGTGCGCGTTATCCGCATTGTCTGGACAAATATGGTCATCAATTTGAACATTTGCGAACATGATTTATCAATTACTTTTATCTTCTGTATTTGAAGCCATTCAATTTAACTTCATGTTCAGAAATAATGCTTATCTCGTCATTTGGTGGGAGTATAATTTTTTGAGACATCCTGTATTTTCGGTACGGAGTTCTAGCTTAATAATACCGTAGAACAATGCAGATTCGAATTTCGTCATTAAATGTGAAAATCCAATGCGTGATAGGTGGAGCATAATCTCCCTCGGAATGAAATATCATTTTCTAGCCGGAACTTTTGCGGTGAGATTATAGATTAGATCGTAAGTTAGTTTAAGCCTCCCTATCCTCAAAAAATGAGATCCATAGAGAGGAAGGGAGAAGGCACCATTTAGTATGGAGTTAAGGGAACGTGGAATCCATGCAGAAAGGGCATAGAAACAGTAAGATGAGAAAGAAGTTCATGAAACAAGATCAAAGTTGAAGAAGAAAGTAGTAGGTGTTGAAAAAAACAGGACAGCAGTGAACTGAAAAAAAGTTGGTCAGTAACAAAACAAAAACCTATGTTATTTTAACAAAAAGAAAGCCTACCTAACCTTTAGCTCTGGCCCTCATATGGTCCCCCCTGGGAGCGCTAATTCCCATAGATACAACAGTTGTGTCCCCCTGAGGGGATTGCGGTGACTGATCAGTTCTACGAAGCTTGTCGATGTGCGAGTCGTGTGGCTAAACAGTGTTTAGCCCCAGCAATGTTGCGCTAAACAGCAATGTTCAACATAATGATAGTTTTTAAACACAATTATACTTTTCTTTAACATAACGACTGTTCATAATGATAGAGTTCGACCGTTTCAAGTTGTGTTTTGTCATCAATTTCAGATCATTTAGACAACTACAATTCATAACATCTTGTGACAAATACGTTGAGAGCTTCCTAATTTGAAGATTCTACAATTGAACAACATTGAAATGTGTCCTTTTTAAGTCTTATTGAAGCTTCCCCATGAAAGGAAACTGAAAATCATATTTGATTGAAGTTTCTGTAGTGAATGGCAAATTGAAAATAACTAACCTGACGCGAAATGAAACCATCTCATCGCAGAGGGCAACGACAATTGCAAAACAACTAAGTAATGAACTTAGATAAACTTTGTAGCAAACGAACGCTCTCGAACACAGCCAGAATATAGCGGCAACCTGCCAATGAAGTGCGCAACTCGTGCAGTTGTAAAGTCTTCTTCTGCAATAACGTAAATTACGACTTTCAACTCTCCAGGCGAAGCGAGCAGCGACTACAAAGGAACAGCAATTCAATATCGGAGAGCAATATTCATCTATTTCCATTTAGAATTTAACCGCAATTGTGTCGTTCTCACTCGGAATTTGTAATTGAAACATGTATTTGTGATCACAGTTTGAAATTGAGACCACTATACGAATTCGTATTAACAATACACTTTACAAAATGAATCAATCATACACTCATATCAAGATCTCAGCATAACACCATGTTTTGATTTAATCACGGAATATTGCATAAGACAGTTAAAATTAATATTGCGACAAAGTGCAATAACCTTAGCACATTTCAGCAAGAGTAGCTTGAAATGAAGAGCAGCGCTTGAAAAATAGCTCATATTAAATTCCTCTTTCCGTTACCCATGTCTGAGAATTAGTGAAGGGTACCGTTCAAAGGGAAGCGTTTCTCAGAAATGCTAAGGTCGACTTCCCGTTTCCATAAGCTGTGCCATATAACTAATGAAGCGTGCCATTTGATGAGAAGCGTTCCTCTAAAATGTTAATACCCATTTCCCGTTTCCACCAGCTATGCTATAGAACTTTAATGGGTACCATTGAAAGAGAAGTGTTCCTCTTAAATGTTAAGGTCGACTTCCCGTTTTCAGTAGCTAGGCCCTAGAATTAAATAAGTGTAATACATATGTAAAGGAAAGCGTTTCTCTGAAATAGTAAGGTTAACTTTCCGTTTTCGTTACATGTGCCATAGAAGCATTGAAGTTTAACCGAATTCAAACTCGAAGCTGTTCAGCTGAGATAACGTTTGAAGAGGGACAACCAAGCTAGGTCTACCTTGACGTAGACGTGAGCAAATTCATTGTTTATTCATCGAACATAAATTAGTATTCATAAAGCAGTCCACTTCATTCAACCGATACACCGATATGTCAAACAAGAGGTAAGAAATAATGAATGTTGAAGAAAAACAAAATATTTCATAATTCTTTTTGCAAGACTGAAAGGCGGATGACTGTATTAAAATAAAACCTTAGGAGCAATTGTCCAGCCTAAATAATCATTAAAACCCATTGCAGAGATACGAATAAAATAAGAAATAAATTGACTATTTGCACTACAAATTCTATGTGATGATCACCATGAGAAACATCAGCTAGTCGAGGCCAATCGATTACGGACGAATGACGCTGAAGTGTCCATGTTGCTAGCTGTGTGCCTCCCAGTTACAGTGTTAAGTGCGTGATTATTATTATTATATAAGAAAGTTTTAGCCTCCCTTAACCACGACAAAGATGTTCTAAGAGAGGAAGGAGGAAGGCACCATTTAGTATGGAGTTCAGGGAACGCGGAATCTATGCACAAGGTGCACAGAAACAGTAAGCAAAGAAAGAAGTTTATGAAACAAGAAAAAGTTGAAGAAGAAAGTAGTAGGAGCTGAAAAACAGGACAGCAGTGAACCGAAAAAAGATGGTCCGTAACAGAACAAAAACCTATTTTATTTCAACAAAAAGGAAGCCTACCTAACCTTTAGCTCGGGCCCTCACATAGTCCCCCTGGGAGCGCTAATTCCCATAGATACAAGAGTTGTATCCCCCTGAGGGGTGTTAAGTGCGTGAGCTGATAGAAGACTTGCAAAATTAGGGGCATGAATGAGGTGACAACACGTCAGCAGGGTAACCATGAAATGTATAATTTCTTGACTCCTTCCTAGGCGATTTTTTGCCTGAACTTTCGGACTTGAATTTTGGCTGAACTGTCAACTTTACAGTTGAACTCGTTGACATTTAAGAAGAGCTTTTAAACGACGCATGAATCTACCTGTGACTGTTTTTGGTGCATTATCTTTGGACGAGTTTACTCGTCGCACTCTCCAAATGACTGATTAGGTGAGAACGAGTTGACTCGTCATAGCAGAACAAGGGGCTACACTCAAACCTGTAACGTTTCTCAATAGTAGCGTGATGTGCTAGCAAACAAAAAATTATTTCTATAATTTGATCATAAACTTGCAAATAATTTTTGTAAGGAAAATGCTCATGAGTGGAGAATGGAAGTTGACGAAAACTGTTGGAACTGTTCACGTCATAATATCAATGTTACAGCAATCGTTTTCATCCAATGATGTCAGTTGCAAATTCCGCTTCCTAAAACAAATCCACTGGCTCATGTTTGTTCCCAAGAAAATAAGTGAAAAACTCCTATTCTACGTGTGCCAGCCACAGTCACAATTTATTTTTAAAAGGCCGGATGGTCTTAAGAACTTTTCCTTTGTGGCTCACTCAGAGAGAGAGAGATCCTTCAAAACTTAACCTCTTGGAAGCCTGGATTCATCGCACGCCACAATCGGCAGCTGTCAGCAAAGACTGAATGAGATGGAGCTCTAGGAGGAGCTTATTTGCGAGTCATAAAGTCAAGATTTGATCAATGATGTATAGACGGTCAAGGAGAAATTTTGGCCTGCATTTCGCTGAGGCAGCTGAATGTCGCACTTTTTATTGCCAGCTTATGTCAGCATCAGGCGCTTCTGGCGAGCAGCACGCACATGAGTAGAGTAGATTAGATTAGATTGGATCAGATTTTAGTTTAAGCCTTCCTAACTACTTGAAAAAAATTTCCGAAGAGAGGAAGGCGGAAGGCACCATTCAGCATGGAGATAAGGAAACGCGGAATCTATGCAGATAGAAACAGTAAGTTGAGAAAGAAGTGTATGAAACAAGATTAAAATTGAAAAGAAAGTTGTAGGTGCTGAAAAATATGACAGCAGTGCACCGAAAAAAGGTGGTCCTTTACATAATAAAAAACTTTTTATTTCAGCAAAAAGAAGGCCTACCTAACTCTCAGCTCGGGCCCCAACACATTTTCCCATGGGAGTACTAATTCCCATAGATACAATAGTTGCATCCCCCTGAGGGCCCTGTTGATGCAACAGGTCAGTAATCGACTCTGTGCACATGTATTGCGAACTTTTCTGCCGCATACTGGCGAAGGAAGATATTCTTAGTAAGCATCTCTGAAGAGGAGCACTGAAATCCTGCATATAGGTACTGCGAAAACGCACTTCCAAGACACACTGAATAACAAGAGTGAATATGCCAAGTTCAATTGTTCGTCACCGTTCTTTGCGTCCCGCATTTCAAGAAAGTAGTAATTGAAATGCTATTTTAGCCCTCGGGACTAGATGAAGTTCTCTGAAAAGTCACAAATGCTCTCGGGTTTTCAATCGCTCAACTGAATATTTAATCCCTTTCCAAGACCTCATTTTCATCTCCACAATCGTGACCTAGCGACGAACATCTGCGTAAAAGAGGCACACGCAGAATCTAAATCTTATTTTGCGAGTCTCGGACTTTCTTTAAGCCAGTCTCATAATCGAATTGAAATCCCCTCATTCGAGTTAGCGCAGTAGGCCTCAATTTCGTCAGTCTGTCTGGACCTCTTTTTAGAGGAAACACGCTCAGCAGACTCGAGCGTTCAGAGCTACTCTTCGTCTGAGCGATGTTGTTCAGTTGTTCTCCTTGCATGTTGTGGTGATTCGCCCAGAAGGAAAGTCGAGATCATGAACACATTCAACCTTATACCCTGAGCCACACAGCCTCTGTCAAGAATCCCACGTTGAGGTGATTTTATGTAAGCTTACCGAAGCTACGTTTGTAGTTTCAGTTCTATCAGATATAGTCTGGTCAATAGAGCTCTCCATGAGATGTTTGTTTTAACGCTCGCAACTTGCTAAACACTGAAGTCCAATTAAATAAGTTCAGAAGAACGCTCCCTCGTACATCCTCGGCACCGAGTTTCTTTTGCATCTCGGGATATTCTTATGTCAAAAACGAAATAAATTTACCTGAAAAAAAAATTCAAGGTTTAAATCTGCCTTCCAAACTATTTCAACTATCAAAGAAAATCTGCTAAGCTTAAATAGAAAGCCAGGAAGGCACGCAGAAGTGAGCTGGTAGAGCCACTAGTATATTTAAGATTTTCGATTCAGCTCATTGGCATTCATTATTTCGTGACGTTAACGAATTGCAGCGGCAAGGAGGTCCAAAATTTAAACAGAAATACAATGCATGTTAATAAAAGTTTCATGAGGTATGCAAATTAAAGGCACAAAATTGAGCCTCCGTTGCATGGAGTTTAGTTGTCACAATGTAAGGTGTTTCAAATTACATTTCGAAATACTTTTACTGGCGTTTTTAAATATGATTGCGAATGACGCTGTTCCATGTAATAGATTTTTCGAAGAGAAAATTAAGAATAGATTACATTGAAAGTTAGCTTTAGCCTTGCTAACCCCAACAGCCGTGTTCTCAAAATGGGAAAGGGGAAGGAATCTATACAAAAGCTTTGTCCAAAAACCAAGGAATTTATATTAAAGCTTTGTCCAAAAACCATGGAATCTATACAAAAGCTTTACCCAAAAACCAAGGAATCTATTTATAAGCTCTGTCCAAAAACCAAGGAATCTATCCAAAAGCTTTGTCCAAAAACCAAGGAATCTATCCAAAAGCTTTGTCCAAAAACCAAGGAATCTATACAAAAGCTTTGTCCAAAAACCAAGGAATTTATATAAAAGCTTTGTATAAAAACCATGGAATCTATACAAAAGCTTTGCCCAAAAACCAAGAAATGTATACGAAAGTTATGTCCTAAAACCAAGGAATCTATTCAAAAGCTATGTCCAAAAACCAAGGAATCTATACAAAAGCTTTGTCAAAAAACCAAGAAATCTATACAAAAGCCATGTCCAAAAACCAAGGAATCTACACGAAAACTATGTCAAAAAACTCTGCAGAAAGAAACAACACGACTGAAAGAACTTAATGAAACGAAATGAAAGTTGAAGAAGAGAGCAAAGACGCTGAAAAATAGTACCACAGTGAACTAAATTACTATGATTTTTTAACAAATAAACCTATTCTATTTCACCAAAATGGAGAATGACCCAACATCTGGCTCGGGACCTCACATCTTTCCCTAGGAGCGTTTATTTCCCTAGATACGGTAGTAGGATCCTCCTGAGGAGGCACCCACTAACGTGCGTCAATGAATTGTGCTGGTCCCATTAGCACAAACAATTGGACATTTATCAAACGTACTACCCGAGTGTACATTGAATTACAACAAGACATGGTGCAGGAGAAAAAACGTGCAGTAACTCCCTCAGAGGCATAAGTTGTTACTCTAAGGTACATGCCTAACAGACGCTCGAGCTTAAATTATTCGCTAAGTTCACTCCAAATCTACATATCACTATTATTATTTTCATAGGTAAACCTCAGTTTCCGCTTAGTCAGGCTGTTTTTACAGAGGAACTCTGTGAAATTTCAATTAAGTTGCCTCCAAAAGATGCACAATTTGGGCGCCTCGATAGGTCGGCACGCTACACTGGCAAAAGAAGACGTGAGCATCACATGGATACAAAAAGCTGATGCGAGTGTGAGTGGTGAAATGGAAAGCGATGACGCTACTGTAGGATGTTGGTTGCACGGTCCGCTGGCTTCCCCGACGAGAGAGACAGAGACGTTAAGGATGAAAAGAAGGCCTACCGCCTATACATTTAAACCAACAACTAACTTGCGCGACATGGGCTGTTATTTTCGTGATGGGTAGTTTTGGCGTACAAGATCAACAATTGTGTGCAATAATTCAAACTAGTGCAATTGTGGGTTTATATTTGTTCGTCTTATTATGGTAACCTTATACCTTGAATGCTGTCAAAGCGAAGTGCAAGATTTAAAGTCGGCCACTAATAATATTTGGATCACCATAAAATTTTCGTTTTATACGAATATTTGGACAAGGTTATAAAAAATCTTCGTAATTCAGTTCATCATTAAAATGAGAGCTAACATTTGTTCCTACATATACCAGGCCTCTCCTCCCTATGGGAGGGTAGCCGACAGCAGGCCACAAACAACACTCATAGTCACTAGGATGCGAGAGAGGCAGCACTGGCCGCACCAGAACTGCCAGGATCAGCAGCAGCCCAGCACAACCACCTTCCACAGTCAGGCCCGACAGCCATAGCTGGTTTACCCCGACCGCTTCATTGGGTGCAGCCCCTCCCCCCGCACAGGACAGGTCAACCCCATCACACGCGGGCAAGCTCCCAGTACCGCGTCAAAAATAAAATTACCTTCTTATCCACTGCCCCCACTCACTTCTGTCCGCAGTCATCCCTCTCGCCACATCCACAGTCAGACCCCTTTCATACAAAGCACGCTACACCCCATCCATCCAACACATCCATGGTCTACCTCGCACTCTAACACCTCTCACTTCCGACATATAAATCTTTTTCACCAGCCGCTCAACATTCATTCTTTCAACATGCCCATACCAGCCAAGCACTCTTTCATCCACTCGCCTGCTCAGCTTTTTGATAACCCCCGTCTGCCCCCTAACCAACTCATTCCTGATCCTATCTCTTCTTGTCACTCCATACATGCTCCTCAAACACTTCATCTCAAACACAT
>JACJUY010001272.1:37097-99122 GCA_014220935.1 Platorchestia sp. MABIK
CAACGCACCTTTCACTTCTACACTTCTTATTCCACTTCTATTAACTTCACCAAACACAGGCATTCTAGCATCACTTCCAACAGCTACCACTCTCGCAACCCTATCATCTTTCACGTTCAGCAGTTCCTCAAAATACATTTGTTCCTAGCAGCAATAAATAATTTGGATTACAAGGACTATGTAATAAATTTTTACAATTCTGAATATTGCTGCATTGAAGGTTTATTAAAAAAAAATTGTCAAAATAGATGAGAATTTCGAAAACAGCTTAGTTATATTCCACAAAACCTAGATTCTAACTGATTTTTACGAATGTATGTGGTTCTGAAGATTCCTTCAGAAAATTTGCAAAACCCAGAAGAATATCAGTTACAGTCAGCAATATTTAAAAAACCAACCTCTCTCGAATTTTGAGAATGGTTTCTTTAATTACGGGCGTGCACCAGCCCACAAAATTGTTGACTCAACGCCGATATAAAAATTAATTAAAACCTAAAACGTTTTGGGAACCCGGAGCGTCATCTCTAAGCTCGGGAGCTCACAGATAAAGCCTCCAGGCAGCGCAGTAGGTGGCTTCTGAGAATTTCATAAGCTTCGGTTTAATAATGTTCGCTCAAAAAGTCCACGTGCTTCAATCATATTGGATAGACTTCCCTACGTGACATTAATGTGGTATGCTGAAAAGAACGCAATTGAATTGTGTGGATGAAAAGACATGGCATCAAGAGAGCTTGCACACTCCAGGAAAATTTTAGAGAAATTGCAGTAAAATAATGTCACCGCCGTATTAAAAAAATTAGAGGAAATACATTATTTTGCTCGTTTAATATCAAATTACCGATGAAATGCTGCGAGGTGACACAGCTTCATGGAAATCAGAAAATCGTTGAAAAATGATTTCAATAATGACTGAACGACGATACTACATAGAATAATGAGCTGATAACTAATCAACCAAAGAGTAATTTAGAATTCTCAGCATGAATGTTCTGTCTGCATTTTTGTAAAACCAATCAACTGGTCAATTTGCACGCGCAATCACAAATTCTTGTCAGCAGGACTATATCCTTAAACTTTCTCACGAACTTTTCCCTCCCACTTTAACATGACAGGGGGTCAAAGATTAGATTTGGATGATAGGTTAGTTTAAGCCTCCCTAACCGCTACAAAAAAGAACGTATCGAAGAGAGGAAGGAGGAAGGCACCATTTAGTATAGATATTAGAGAATGCGAAATCTATGCAGAAAGGGCATAGAAACAGTAAGTTGAAAAAGAAGTTCATGAAACAAGATAAAAGTTGAAAAGAAAGTAGTAGGTACTGAAAAAAAGGACAGCAGTGAACCGAAAAAGGTGGTCATCAACAAAGCAAAAAATTTATCATTTCAACAAAAAGGAGGACTACCTAACTCTCAGCTCGGGCCCTCACACATAGTCCCCCTGGGAGTGCTAATTCCCATAGATACAATAGTTTTATCCCCCTGAGGGGGACTGGGGGTCAAAATATTTCCCCTAACACATATCATTGTGCACCGTTATTGAAGTAGTTCCAAAAAGGAAAGAGAAAATATTGTAGAAGCTGCGTTAGTTACTAAAAATTATTCGAGTTTATCAAATACCAAACAGTTGCACTGATGAGTGAAACCACTCATCCAAATCTTGGAAAGTCACTTACGAGAGAAAGTAAAAATTAAGAATATCATTATTGAATTTACGAGGTTTCACAGACAGCGGTAAGCCATCAGGTAGCGCAAAGGAGTTTGAAGCTTTTACTGAACGAGCTTTATCTTCCTCCTGAAAGGAATGGTACAAAAATATGAGGCAAACGCCCTTCACTTCGATGCAACAACCTTGAGCAATAAATTATTTCAGCTTTTTGATCAAGAACTTGCCAGGCAACATGACTTCAAAAGTTCTGAATTTTTTTTTCTGACTAAATTATTTACATGAACTCGAGTTTTTCTACTCTTGGTTTTCCTATTAAATTTTCTTCGGCCAAATATGCAATGTAGTTGGAGATATGCAAATCTGACCAGTTCTTTGATTCAAACTTGGTTAACTTGGTTCAACTTCCTAGTGGCTTGTACCTCGACTTTTTTCTCGACTTTTGGGTTGTATGATGTTCAAGAAACGGAAAATTTTCAGATTTATCGAAATTTAGAGTTTATACAAGACGCTTATTTTTTTATAATGTTTCTTCCAGAACACTCAACGCTTATGAGTGAACACAAACTAATCCCAAAACTTAGCAGTAATAATTTTACAATGTGCACTAATTTGATTTTGAGCATCATTCATCAACACTTCTCCAAAGGTTTTGACACCTGTCTCAAGATTAGATTAATAGCAAGTTTAAGCCTCTCTACCTGTCACAAAGGCGATCCAAAGAGAGGAAGGAGGAAGGCACCATTTAGTATGGAGTTAAGGAAACGCGGAATCTATGCATAAAGGGCACAGAAACATTTAGTTGAGAAAGAAAATTATGAAACAAGATCGAAGTCGAAGAAGAAAGTAGTAGGTGCTGAAAAAGAGGACAGCAGTGAACTGAAAAAAGATGTTCCTTAATGTAACAAAAACATTTTATTTCAACAAAAAGAAAACTTGCCTAACTCAGCAAGGGCCCTCACATTTGCGCCTATTTCAATTCCTCAAAACATTTACTACTACATATAAATCTTTTCTCCTTGACAACATGTTATGAACCTGTTTTGCTCATCGTTCATCTCACAGCAGCAGATTCATTGCTAAGAGTTTTCCGTCTGAATTATTAATTAATATGGTCATGATAATATTAGTTATTGCATGTTTCATTTCACTAAATTTATTCAACATTTTTACCGACATAAATCACTGAATTGACGCCCTTGCTCCAAAAAGAATAGGAAATAACATTTCTTCATTGGGAACTGCCATGTGATCTTGATCTAATTCAAGCTTAAGAAACCTATTTTATCTGATTATTTCTGGAATATTTATTAATGCTCAAATTAAACATCTCATTTAAACAAAAATGTAAGGATAAACCTATTTATAAAAAATGAAATTCATTGCCAGAAACTTACTTATCACACACAAGCATTTGATGAATATTTACACGAAGTTCATGCAAAGATGGACCAGGAAAACAGCCAAAGACAAATGAATGAAATTAGTAAAACTCGGCTAGTCAACTAAAGTCGCATTAAATTAAGCAAAACACCCCTGCAGAGCGCCGTGATCGATTGCGGGAGTTTGTTAACTTGCACTCGGAAATTCCCCTGAACATGTGTTTTTGGACACCAATAGGTCAGAGCCAGAGAGAACTTCACGCATCACGGAATGCAATTATCTGTTCACAATCATTAAAAATTCCTCCAGATGCTATAGAAAGCTTGAAAAATTTATCATGGAGAGAGACCGACGGTTTAAACGACAATCTTTCACCCACAAGAGCGATGCGCCTCAATTTAACATGGAGCAGGTCCACAGCGCTCAGAGCTATCGATCCTCGGCTTCGAGGGCACTCCTGTAAGCCGCACGAAACATGCTATTGGTTGCAACAAACCCGTTTTAACGGCGTTTGAGGGATCGATGCAAATCATTTCAACAAGTTGGAATTCATGCTTAATAAATTTAGAATAAAGAATTTTTCCCATATAATCTAACGTCTTACAATAACGAAGGGAGACATTTAGAAGAGTCAGGAATTAGCGTACATTAAAGTTGTTGGAATGTGTTGCGATAGAAAGAAGGAAATGCTAGAAATGGATTGAGAAGGTAAATGATGGACAAGAAACCAGAACAAGGGCTTAACCTATTCGCAACGAAGTTCCTACAGAACAGCATCAAAACCCCTTGCTATATCTCAAAGCCGACTCCATCTTCTTTTCCCTGCAGTAACCTTCACACTCTTAGCAGCCCGGCTCACTGGCCTCCCGTAACTTCCAATTCACAGCACAGTTTTGGCGGCAATTTTAGCAGGCAAAGCCGTAGCTGTTGAAGTCAGCAGCAGCAGGTCGGTGCAAGTGCAGAAGGAGACAGGCGAGAGCTCCAACTCCAGTCCACATGGCCTTATGACGTCGAGCTTATCGCGCCGCAACTGGAGGTGCTCGAGTGCAACTCTCAGCAACAAGGGGCTGGGAACAAAGCCCTACGAGCAACAGCAAAGTTCCCTCAAGGAGTACTCATGGTCCACACGGTTAATGGAAGTGCTGAAGAGAGGGGAAGAACTGAGATATTTTCGGACTAAATAGAAAACATGATGCTGTGCAAAAGATAAACTCACAGCGTTTCGCAGAGAATGTATAAAATCTTGTACTTGCGGAGGGAAAAATTGAGTCATATACGAGGGTGGAAATAGGACCCGTGATTTTAAAATATAAAATTTGAGGTTAAAACCTGCATATAAAGTAAATAGTTAAAAAATATTAATTCGACTCTACTTTAGCCTTGAGTTTTTGAATAAGCATCGAATGGTGTGTGAAGTGTTGAGAAAAGTTGGGTGAGGTAAAAATAAGAATGAACTCAAACATTTAACTAAAATAAGAAGGGGCAAAATGAACATTATGAAGTTAGCAAATGGTACGTAAACGGAGAATTCAGCAATTGCAACATCGATCATTTATTTTTAAAGGAAATTGTTAATATTTGAGCGAGCAAGACGTTGTTTATGAAATTGGCTTCGCAATTATACAAAAACCAGGATGGAAAAAATAAAAACATTTGAACAAAATCGTTCATGAAGAAGTTCTTACATACGCATGTATCACTACTAAAATCTCAGCAGCACATCCAAGAAGTAAACGAGTAAGAAGTAACCTACTTTAAGTCATGAATCAGATAGGTCTGAGAAAATTCACAGCAATGCTTCAAATTGAATCATCAGTCTTTTGTGCAGCGCCGCAGCGCACACTGAGTGAGGAGTGGCAGCCACAATAGTGAACTTAATAGAGACCAGGAGTAGGCGCGTGAGGATTGCGCTCTAACATTTTCGTATGGAGAAGAGTAGCGTTTTACCAGCAAAGACCTGTAACGCTCAAGCCAGTTCGAGCTTCAATAATTACACTCGATTTGTTTAATAATAAAATTAGGAAAAAGTTGCCGAGTGAAGTTTTGAATGAGAAATGATGCTAGTCTTCAGAAATGATTGGCTGCACGCTGTTTGCCAGAGCACGAAAACATCATTTAGAGTAGTTGCCGACAAAGTAGTTGCCCTCACCGCATGTTGAAGTTTAAAAGAGCGCTTGGTCAAATTTGAGCCAAATGATCCACCATCAACAAATTTTTCTTGGCCGAAGGAGTTACTGGAGACTTGGCATCAGTTGATATTCAAGAGGAAAGAATCATAAATCCAAAACTCTTCTCCAGGTGTGCGAAAGTCTGTATCAGGCCTACGCATCAAAATGATGTAAATCTGCACAGCGATATTCAACTAAAATTTATGAATAACTATTCTCAACTTAATTTTCATACCGAATACAAAATCTGCTGCATTAATTACTGGATTCGTCTTTAGTAATTGTACTTTTACAAGATTACATATTAAGAAAAAAGAACGAAATTGTACTACTCAATTTTTCCAGTGGTTAGAAACTTTTTAAATTTAAATTATTAAACCTTTATTAAATAAGAGAATAAAAGTTTTCATGTCACACAGCGGCAACTACTATTCTGTTCCTCATCGAATTCAATTCATAGAATATGAGCAGAATTCAATTTTATGGTAAAAAAAGCTTACGAATTACATCGCAAAATAAACAATTTTAACGTAGGTTTAGAATTGTAATATTTTATCAAAGAACCACATAGCGGTAAAACTTACATCCGAACACGGCGTACAATTGTCGCCTAGCACATGCACGCTTAAAATCGACGCGACAGAAAAATGCTCAGGAATTAAAGTTCTCAAACATCAACACGCCACTAGTTCACTGAAGAAGCTGTGGCAGGACGCGTTTCTGAAGGAGGAAGAATTAATCATCGGTCAGCGCAAGCAGTTCCATTCGGAGTTTATCAGAGTTAGACATAGATAGTTCTCATCAGCCAGCGAGCGCTTCTAAAGAAGTTGTATTTGACGCACACGCAGGAACTGGACTAATTTTTTGCACAGGCGAGTGAATGGCACCGTAATTGGGATCTCCATTGAAGAAGTCGGATCAGTGATGTGAAAATGTGTAAAAACTGCTGCAAATCAACTGCAAAGTAGCGTATGTGAGCAAAGCGTTAGCAGGAAATTGTATTGCTCTGAAAAATTTTGTCACAAAACTGGCTCACAAACGTTCGTCATCAATATACAACATGAATCAACAAAGTATTTCGAGACACTTCGAAGTGTCATGGCCTGATAAGACGCACATAGGCCTGCCAACCATGACTCAATCAGTGTAAATTAACACTATTTTATATAAATGTTTCTTTTTCTCAGATTGGCCTGTGAATTCACGTATTGGATAACCATATGTAAGAATTTAGAGTAAAAAGCAAATACCTGAAAGATTCAACAGGAAATTACATTCCATTAACTAATTCCAAAACTGCACAATTTCAGAGGAGAAATTTTATTTCGCATGAAACGTGAATAGATGATTTAGTTATCTCGATCTCTTAACCCTTTGCCTCCTGACGGGAACTCCAGTTCCGAGATGGCTGGTGCTTCCAGTTTAGGGAAATTGACAAAATTTCAGGATGATTCAACTAGTAAGGAAATAATTTGAAGTAAATGACATAATTAGGGCAATTAGTAATGTTCCTGTAACTATGTTTTTGACATTCCAGAAGTTTGACACGCGCAATTTGCCATTGATATTCACTCAGTGTAAGCTTCATGGTCTGTGCAATTCATTTAATACCTTTTTATTTAATATGAGCAAGTTTTTCATACGTACATGTATTTACAGATAAAATTAAGCCAAAACTAAATGGATTTTTTTTCTCTGATTTTTCGGCCATTTTTTTGGCATCGAAGCATACATTTTTAAAGCGTAATTTTTTCTTCAATTCAACACTTTGACCACGGAGTGGGACAAATGTGCACCACTAGGTAAATTGTTCATACACGCACCAATGGAGATAAATAACATTTCAAACCATTCCGCGACCTTTTTTGAAGGAATTTCAGCATACCATGAAAATATCATTGAGCTCTTACATTTTGTGCAGTTCTTACAGAGGACGGAAATTTATTCAAGCAAATAAATCAATTTTACCAGCCTGTTTTTAAAAATCTAACCAAATCAACTTTACAACACACGCAATCGTAGTCAACGTATTAAAAAGGAAGTAAGCATCTGCTTATGCAGAAAAAAAAACATGCTAGGGCAATGTTGCTGATATTTCAGGGTAATGACTGAAATTATCTTAGAAAATTTTTCCTTTAACAATTAGAGTGTTGGAAAGGAAAGGGTTAAACATTTCAAAGATGATACACGTAGATGGATAACATTTCTCTGAATAACCGTTGGACACATCCAAGTGTGTCAAAATTTTCCGAGCGCGAGTGCTCTGGAGGGTGTGTTATTAACGCTACAGCAGATTAGATTATTAGTTAGTGTAAGCCTCCCTATCCTCAACAAATGAGATCCAAAGAGAGGAAGGAAGAAGGCACCATTTAGTATGGAGTTAAGGGAACGTGGAATTTCTGCAGAAAGGGCACATTAACAGTAAGATGAGAAAGACGTTCATGAAACAAGATCAAAGTTGAAGAAGAAAGCAGTAGGCGTCGAAAAAACAGGACAGCAGTGAACCGAAACAAAGTTGGTCCGTAACAAAACAAAAACCTATGTTATTTAAAAAAAAGGAAAGCCTACCTAACCATTAGCTCGGGCCCTCACATTGTCCCCCTGAGAGCGCTAATTCCAATAGATACAATAGCTGTATCCCCCTGAGGGGTAACGCTACAGCAATTTATTTTCATTTCGTAAGACGAACACCAGAAATAAAAGGCTGAGCCATGTAGATTCACGACAGTTTGAAGATGAAGACAGATACAGGATTTGAATTAGAGGCTTTATTTTGAATATATCTGTGCCTCGAGCTCATGTGTTGGCAGCCTGACTTGATGCCTGCTGAAAGCAGAAAACATTTGTATGAAAACTGAGCTTACGTTTTCGTACATATTTAGTGATATCGAAGGGCAAAAATCGAATAAGACTACGCGACAAAAAATAATAGTTCAACTAACGTATTAAAAAAGGAAAGATTCTACAGGGGAAATTATAAAGAGTATGGGCAAAGTTCTGCCAACAATTTCTAAATTGGTGGTGCACATATGCTAACCACACAGTGAATACAAAAAGACGCTCAGCTCAGTGACAATACATATTTCTTATTTTGTTTCAATTATTCAATGAAGCGGATAATGGTTCAAGTGAATATGATTTAATGTATCTAGAAATCATTTGCAAGCTCTCCCACCAGCAAATATATACCTAACAGGAAAATCAAAATTGAGGCGAAACACAAGAATGCGTCGGACTGACTGGAAACTCGTTAATATTTGTTATACGACATTCATCGATAGCCTCGTTATCAGTCGTTGTATCGATGTCAAACGGCAGGCTATCTGGCAGACGGTTTACTACAGGCCGTTGAAGTAATTGAATTATTTTATTACGGCACTACCTTGCTGCACTCTCGCAATGGATAGGGAAATAAAGTACCGATCAAGTGTCACAGAAATTATTTGCTAACAATTGCTCCCGCAAATGCAGCACTGCGATGCCGTCACCACTCAGCAAGAATGCGACAGGCTTTGATGTACAACCCACGACGCTAAACGTTAATCAGAATTCAAGATCTCAATGATTCAGGTAAAAAGGTAACATTGTTATTGTGATATGAAGCTCAATCCGAAATCGAGGCCAAGAGACCACGACCGCAAAAGCCATTGTCGAGACAGAATTTTCGGTCTCGATATCCATTATAAAAGAGGCCACAACGCGTGACCGGGGAGAACAATCGGCCTCCAACAAGTTCTGCTCCCGCGTTAGGTCTTCCAGTCTCTAAAAAGCGAACCACTTACCAGAATTCATGGGAAATTTGGCTTTGATTGCAACGTGAAGCACTATGCTGGCGTTAAGTATAAAAACGATCTCCGAGCAACTACAAAATGGCAAAATGTTGCTTACATCTTCAACCCATTTTGAACTTCAAAAAAGCTAAATGTGCATTTTAACCCAAAAAATTCCGCTTTGCTGCAATTTCGTTGTTTCCCAAAGTGAAATTTGGGACCCAGAGATGACGCGGTGATGTGGAGCCACCTCGCTCCACTGTTCCAAGAACAATATATTAAAAGTAAGCTGCCTCAGCTCGGAGAGAAAGGATTTCTTACGCCGCTTCTCCGCGCACCGTTTTGCACTTAACCGCCAATTTGGTGCCTCATAACTCACCTTCTAATGAACAGAATGGGCTGTTCTGAGCTTTCAACGCAAAAAATTATCTAGTTTCTCACTTTGTTACGGCAGAGAATTTCAGGGATACGTTTGGCCGCTAACTTGTTATTGACGAACATGGTCATTTACAACCAAAAAAAATAGTCGCTGCGCTACCTCAAGCCCCGTACCACCAAGGAAGCTGAATTCTGAGTTCTAAATTGCGTTATCTCCCGAAAAAAGTATTAAAACGAATCGTGAATTCTATTCTAGCCAGATAGTGATCAGAATAATTTGAAAATGGTAACGCGGCGTGCCGCCCAGAAGCCTCTGTTTGTTAATGATATGAATGACGAACGGCTAGATTTATACATACAGGATTTATAAAAATCAGGCATCATACTTGACAGAAAGAGATATTCAGACACCGAAGCACGCCTAATTTGGACAAAAGCTGTCCTAATGTGGTATGATTCCTCAGTGATGCGTCCTGATACGACCGACGGTCTACTGTTGGTATAATAACACACTAACGTTGTCACGGTCCGGGGTCTATTTGTTGAGAACAAGTGCAGAGGTTGACTTCATTTCAAGAAATTCACGGGCAAGGGTATTCTTTGCTTGAATTTAGCGTCGAAAAATTCTTTGAGCATGGATCCATTTTATTTGTGGTTACTACGTGCAAAGTGGCAGCCCCCAAACGCTGATATAATTTCAACCTTGCGTTAGACCCAACATTTTTTAAGATGAAACTAATGGCTAAGAAAACATTTTTCTATTGTTCGAAGTCTTTGCGCAAGTCGGAGACGGAGAAATAAATAATTGCACAAAAATATGTCTTTGCTTGTTCGCAATTCATGCAGTCCAAAAATAAATGTCAAAATCCTGCGCGTAAAGTGAGTGATACAACAAGGCGACTTCCTCGTCATTGCTATAAACCCGACAATAAACTCAAGGCCGTGTTCTTAAGCAGAATAAAATACGAGGCCTCAGAATACACAATCTCCTACCTATTAAAAATTCACACTAGACGACACTCTCGCCTTCCTTTGATGTGCTGAAGAAACCCAGCGAAAAACTCGGGCTGTGCAGCCCAGGCAGGCTTTCATTGAGACTTCTCAAAAAAACGAGAATAAGTTTGAGAGACCCAAAACTGAACATCAAGGGGGTTGCGAAAAAGGAATGATGAACTTCCATCATTTATTCCGAGACTACCCTGAAGATTTATACAAGTCATTCGCTCCCCACCAGATCACGGATGCTTTACACGTCTACCGTGGCGGGTTAAACTGAAGTTCAAAACTCAACTCAAAGTCGAAGTCAGTTGTTGTGAGCAATTTTTAAAACAGCAAACATGAACTGGATCATGCCTCCATTTAGTTTCGATTAAGTGTGTGAGAAAATCAAGTTCGTGACTACTGATCGGCTGGCAGCATTATGAAAATCCCCTCCGTGTACACCGGCGGCTACCGTCGCAGGCGAAGTGTTGAGAGCTACAAAGAAGTGCGAGGCTAGGCAGAAGAACTCTCGAAGTACGCAAAACGCTGAGGTGCAGATTGTAAGCGAGAGGATCCAAATTGATTTAGGGAGAGCAGTAATGAAATTTGAAAGCAATTTGGCAGCAGCTGAGATGGAGGCAAAACTTGTCACAAAACAATGTGGGAACTGCGAGCGGAGTGCGTCTCTGCGCAGAATTGTTGGCATTTCAGGCGCGTTTGGACCGGTTAGAGCCACCGAAGTCACGCAGACATTTGCAATTAGGTTTACGAAGTAATTTTATTCCTTGATTAGATTGCTCGTGCGGGACTGAGCTTAGGCAATTATAATGAAAGGAATGCAGCGCCGAACAATAACAGAACTTCTCATTACAGATTAACTCATTTCTCAGGCATGTGAATAAGTTACGTGACACTTCCTGGAAGTACAGTTTGGATTATGCAGGGCTCCACGAACGCATTAATGCCAACACAGCTTATGGGGAAAATTACAAAGAAACAGTGTGTGAGAACTGAAAAGGGCGAACTTAAATTGTTTAGGGTGGCTGAACGTTACTAGGGTGAGTTGTGGAATGCTTACACTTACATTGAGTAGGTTACCTGAACAATCGAGCGTCTTCATTGATCTCCAAAAACGACGCTAATTAAGGGAGATCTGAGTGCACTTCCACAAGGCACAAATACTAATTTCGTATCGGAGAGACGAGTTCAACCACAAAAGGACTCGATATGGTGAAAAAATTGGGCAGCCTAATCTTCCAAATTGAGTAATAGCGAAAAGAGAAAGCAATTGTCACTTGGCCTATCTCCGATCGTTAGTTCAGGTTGGCATAGAGCGGAACATGGTGGTACTTCGCATGTCTCGATGTTTGGTTACAATGCAAATCTCGTTAGTTTATATTATAAATATGTTGTTCATTCGAACAATTAACACATTCTTTTTAATATCAAGTGAATGAAAGTATTCTAACAGGTTCTTAATAATACAAATTAAATTAAAGTAATCAAGTGCTGAAGCGTTCTATAGGATGCCTTTTATGTATATTGACGTCAAATGAATTCGACTGAATTACGTTTAAACCTCTAGTGCAAACCCTTAATGTGCTTAAATCAGTAAATTCACTAGCCACTTCCCTCTCGTTTAATATCATACTATTTTGGTCGCAAAGTGCAAAGTCAAGGAACCTTTAATGCTTTTATTAAAGATGCGATAAAGAAAACTTGACGCTAACACACGAAGTGCTGAATGTTGTAAATTTCATCACAAATGTTTCACATCGTTAGTTTCCCTCATGAAATAGTCCCCCATCCCCTGTCATATATGACATACAAGTATGATGCTTCATCAATACCGATTTTATTCCCGCTGCTCTGGCGATGAGATAGTTTTTAAATGAATATTAAAGCTCGTGGTTACACTATTTAATGCCACCAAGTTAGTTATATTTTGTCTTTACGTGTCAACCATGATATTTTAGACGATATTTAATGTCATTTTCAAAACTTCTTACATGAGGAATGAAAAATACATTATAAATGAAAGACAATGGCATGTAGTAAAATTTATTTGTATATGTGATACATGTTTTCATTATTTATTATGAATTTAGTTACGATCGTTCTTTCAACTTCTCAACTTTACGAAATATTTTTAGTTCTTCCGGTGTTTAAATAAAATTGAATTCATTAAAGATTTCTTACTGCAAAATGTCACGAGTTAAAATTTTATACAGCTGTCAATCTATAAAATGCAACGTTTCGATGAGAAACTTTCATCATCTTCAGGCTGAAAATTTAAGTAAATCATATTTTTTATTCAAGTAAATCATATTCATTTAACCAGTCATGAAACTCGGTGCGGCTTTTAATAGCAATTTCAATGCACATTACATTTTCCTGATCTTGACCATTCGCCGGTAAACACAGGAATTTAAAACTATCGGACAATTCAACACCTTCCAAATTGCATATAAGCTCGCTCTGTACATTGCCATTTCTAAATCATGACTGGCAATTTTTTGTAAGCAAGTGCATAAACTAACTGCATTGTGACATCTGGTAACTCATTCTAGTTAGACGATAGAACGACTTCTGGCAATGAGGTCAACTCTGGACCAGTGCACATGGCGCACCCTATACGCACACGGACGCTGCAACACACGCACACAGAGTGGAGCAACTTTGACGTGGGTGCGACCGGGGGAAACCGCCATGGCGTCCTGGTGTTAGCTATAAGACATTCGAAAAACCAATGTACAAGGTGATTTGTATCAGGCTTGGTTGGAATAAAGCGTCCTTTTAGATGGCCAAATGTTTCCCTAACCCCTTACCTCTTTTATTGAGAAGTGAATGATTCTGTATAGTTGAACCATTTTCACCTTTGTCCACCTGGTTTTATGCATTGGCTTCTGTTAATGCATTCATAATACTTGTGTAATTTCAACTAATTTTTGGTTTGTTATACCCTGTGTGGGGACCAGTTACAGAGGAAGTGAGCAGGAAACTTCAATGATAGAAATTTTAAATGAAGAAGAAAATAACCTGGAAAAAGGAAAACCGCCCATTCGCTAGAATTAAACGTTTAATCCATCCTGATGATACAACAATGCAGCCAACGATGCCTTCATCTCGAGCGTAAATAAATATCCTTACATTATTTTCTTCGCTTTTAGCACAAACCAAACTTGACTGTAGGCTTGCATTTTGTTAAGGTCATCCCTTCTGCATTCGAGACGTATAATACGTGATTTTATTGCTTCTTAGTACGCAACTTTTCCAAATAATTAGACACAATCTTTCGCAAAACTACAAATAAATATTCATAGAACAGTTTACAATTTGGGTACAAAAGCAGAAACTTTATTTTGATAAACTTGAAGAAAATTAGGGCATAGAAAATCTCGTTGGATGCGAGATTCTAGTTGCTGCGTAAAAATCGTTAACGAACATCATCTTAATTTCATTGTTCGTGACTTGATCAATTGTTCATCACGAATTTACTTGTAAGTTAGTTCAAGCCTCCCTAACCCCAACAAAGGAGCTACCAAGAGAAGGAGGAAGAGAACATTCAGTATAGAATTAGGAGAAGAAGAATCTATCCCGCATACCCTGAGGATAGAAAAACAACATTAAAAAAGTACATGAAACAATATAAATGTTAAGTAATAAAATAATAAACTCTTGAAAAAAGAACAGAAATTAATCGAAAAAAATATTCAACAGCTTAACAAAAACCTATTCTACTTCAACAAAAGGAAAGCCATCCTAATCATCAGCTCAGGACCTTGTATCTTCCCTCAGGGAGCGTCAATTCCCACAGATACAATAGTTTTATCCTCCTGTGGAGCGCAGGTTGTTTGTAGGCAATATTTTAGTAAACAAGCCTGCGAATAACAAGACGTGTTTTCCTTTGCCTTCAATATATTTATGCCAAACCACAATAACATTGAGACGGCATTGTTGGTGCAGTCCTCCTGCAATTCCATAGCGTGTTATTAAAGCTCTGAAAATAATATCGGGCTTTGAAGGCTGGCTAAAGCCAATGCGCCGCTTCATGATTACGTCCTCGCAATTAATTATTCTGAAGAAGAATAATTAATTCCTTCGCTGAATATTTTCCGAGCTCTTTAATTCCACAGAGCAGATCATTCGAGAACTTTGAGAGTTGAATTGCTCGCCCACGGCACTCGGTGATACATGGAAGCATGGTCAAATGAGCTGAAAGTAAAGTTTTTTATACGTTATACGTTTTTTGCATTAGTTCCGTGATTATATTACAGTCACATACGAGTACGTTAGTTACGTTATTACGTCATAGTTATTGAAGAGGTTATATGAAAATCGTAAATATGTCACGGATAATGAAGGTCCACAGAATGCCTTGGTCACGTCTCACAACCCTCGCAGATCTTATTTCTCTTTCTGTGGTACGAAAGTGCTTTAGAACCCTTTTAATCTTGGTGGTACTGAACATGAGCCGCCATGAAACTTGTGCTTGATATGGTTTCCATTCCAAATCTTGTTCATAAAGCATACGTTTAATAATATTTAACATTGAAATCTGTGAAAGAATTCAACCATTCGCAGGAGCACTACAGGCACGAGAGCGTATCTTATGACTCAACTGTCAGTAGAAATGAATGTTAGCAATTTTAATTCAATATGACATGCATACAGTGCTATAACATCCTAAATGTGTTTATTAAAATAAAGCATCGAGAGTTCAAAGTCCAATAACCCCCAGAAACAGTTAATGAATCTAGTACGGGAAGCTTACGTCCTCCACAAGGTTTTTTCAAATCAAATAAATGTACGAGGAGCTCGTGGGATTCGAACTCGGGACTAGAAATTACCGCGCCAACACACATTCAACACACATTCAACACGCGCCAACGAAAGCATTGCTTTCGTTGCGCTTCGGTCATCTTTTAGGGTGATCGATAGCGCAGTCGATAGTGTTTTGGCGCGGTAATTTCTAGTCCCGAGTTCGAATCCCACGAGCTCCTCGTACATTTATTAAAATAAAGGTTACTAAACTATGTGATCTACGAGTACACCGGGAAGTTTTTTGGTAGTTGCGTCATCGACAGCAGTGAGTTAATTCATGTCTTCAATAAAAATACCTGCAAAGTTACACCTTATCGTTGTATTCAATAGAAAAGTGGGTACATACACCAGAGAAAAAAAAATTTATATTCAAACTTGATTTTGGAAATACATCCTTTGTGCATATGCGCTGAGAATGTTCATTTGAGGCTCCTGCTTACAAACATCCCACAGATTTTCCTTCGAACGTTTTGACGTGCAGGCACGTTCGAATCAATTGAAGTTCATCACGTGATAAATTACGAAGAAATTCACTCAACATTTCTTTATTGGAAGACTGTCAATCGTTAAAATGTACTGCCTATGAAGCCTATAAAACGCTCGCTCCGAATCGTTGGAGCGAGCTGGCGTACCCAGGGCGGTTTATACATTGGGCCAGCATCACTCAAGACCAGCTCAAGAGAAAGCTATCACATGGACGACGAAGCGAGCCGTTCAAAGGTACAGCTGGACAGCGGCTGCGAATTTCGCGTCTCGCACCGTGCAAATGTTCAAATGTTGGCACGGCGTTCCAAGCACCCAAGCTCCATCCACACGCAACATTGAATCCAAATACGGCTTTGAGGATTGCCTGCACGCCTTTCAGCCAATTCGAGTACGCGAGTGTAATAAGAGATGGAGACTAATATGCTTCAAGGATCATTGAGATTACCTCGCTTTTGTGTATAATACCTAGTTGAGCTTAAATTCGAATTTTCGATCCATTATACGAGGTTATTTGCAAATTTAACCTCCCTCCTCTCGTGCGCTTGAGAATACGCCAAGTACGTTGTATGCGCGAGTTCTGAAACTGCATATTATGCATGTCAATTCAAGCATATTTTTTAGGATAAAATAAATATCTTAATCTGACTACAAATTGACACTGTCTTACACATCCAGACACCTCACAAATCGGAGTTGTTAAGAGAACCACGAGACCACGAAATGAAAGTGGCCTAAAATGTACTGTATACGAGCAGCTTTGACGAGCTGCGGCAAGATGCAGCAAAGTTTTCATAGCTGGACGACGTGCCAAAGAAAAGTGATGAGAGTTTGCCTATGTCGACACATGAAGGCTGATGTCTACGCACGTCGCTGCAACACCACGCTTACAGTCCTGGCCAAACTTTGCTAATCAAGTTAAGAACTTCAGGAGATGAAGCTCTCGCTCATCTCAGCTTTCGTGAAAGGCAAGAAAATCGTGCGTTTACTACAAGAAGCGACACTAATTGACAGCTCGGCAGGAGATGACACTGTGTACAGGTTTTCCTTTCAGGCGAGATGAGCACAATATCACGTTGCTATTACCCGAATAAAAACCCTGCGGCACATGACAAAAAAATTATCGAACACTAAATAAAATACGTGGCTGTACGACAGTTGTACCTGTGACGTACTTGTAATTACACGCTTTTTGTGGGGTGTGATGATTAAAAGACGACATATGACTTCGGGAAGGAACACCTTTATGAAATGTCAGATAGTTAGAACTTTAAGTTAGTTAATTTGTCATCTTCGTTTCATAAAGACAAAAAATTCAACTCGTACTGCAAACACCGTCAGGTTGTTTGGTATCAACAAAGCCAACATCGATAGAGATCCATGATCATTATTAGGCAAAGGAATAGAATTGATAAAATTTTCCAGCTTGACAAGGACCAACCTCCACTTTCTTGAGCCTTAGAGATATCTGTAACGTAATAATCTGCCCTGAATGTATAAATGAACACACACTGCAGCATAAAATAAGTGCAGATATTTTTAACAGATGTGTAATTCCACCATATGTCTATGGCTTGTGAGCATATAATTCTCTCAAGTCACAAAATTTATACGAAGAGAAGTTAACCAAATATACTGCGGCAGGACAACAGAAATTTTTTAAATTTCACTGTCAAGAGACGTTAAATATTTTCAAGTTCATTCCTTCGATTTCAATTGAATCTACACAGAGGGAGTAAATACCTTTTGTTTTCCATGAAAAATTAAAATACAAGTTGGTTTAAGCCTCCCTAAATTCAACACAGGCTTTCAAAAGGGTAAGAAAGAAGGCTCCAATTACAAGGAATTTATGTGAATTAAGGGAACAGAGAATCTCTGTACAAGGTGTGTACCAATGCCTTGCATATAGAAACAGCGTGACTGAAAGTAGTTTTAAACAAAATAAAAGTTGAAGAAGAAAGTATTAGAGACTGAAAAACAGCTTAGCAGTGAACCGAAAATTAGGATCCGTAATAAAACCAAAATTAAATTTAATACCAATTTAAGAACGACCTACCTAACGTTCAGTTCGGGACCTCTCATACCAGGGAGAATTCCTTGGAACCGTTCTTACGCTAAGTAAAAATATTCTATCATAGCAGTAAAATTCGCTAAGTAAAATATTCTAACTAATCATAGTACCGCAAACGTTAATCATGTAACTGAAAAACATTTGTTTAAATCGCTCGAACTTTAACACCAGTAACCTTGATTTTGTGAGCAAAAATAAGTTACAAGCGTCCGCTTCATGTGAGAAGAAAAACACGAAGTTAATCGTTTATGTAAAATTGAAGTCAAGACTGTAGCGAAACACCATTTGGCAACACATAGCAAATACGTTGCAAAGTAATATATTTTCTGGGAGTGTGCATTTGCCATAGACGGCTATTACAAGTTCCATTTTTTCCGCATGCGAGACTAATGTCAGGTTCTCTTTGGACAATCATCAAAACAAAGCCGCCTCTTCGACTAGTGCTGCAGCAACGCATCTCAGAGTATCTATCGTACACAGGTCAGAAGCGGCATGCGGAAAGGTTGAAAGCTATGATACAGAAATAGTCGATCTGACGACTGTTATCATCGTAGCTCAAGACTCTCCAACCACTACAAAGGAATAGAGTGAAGAACAGAACTATTTGGTATGGACTGTAGAAAATGAAGAATAGATGCATGCACAAGGTGTTTTCCAACACAGGATGCCCCGCGCACCGAAACAATAAGTTAAGAAGGAAGAGGAAGAAAACACAAAGAATAGATTGCGGAGAAAGTAGGAAGAATGAAAGAAGTAAAATGGGCTCGCAAGGTAGAAATCCCGAAGGCTTATCTATAACTGAAGTTACCCAACAGTATTTCCTCTAGAGGCACCAGTCCCCATACATAGCGTGTCGGTCTGAGGACCGCAGTCATAGTTTCATAACTGCATTAATTTCGACTGCACGGTATGGAGCGACTTCAGCCCCAGTCTTAGGAGGATTGGTTTAACACCACACAGTCAGTGTAAATAAGTTTTTTGAGCACACCTAAGAAACAGGAGAATGCAATTACTGACCGAGTTCAATTTTGACCAGTCATTGACATAGACCTCGAATCTGTGTCCCATACTCTGAATGACACCTGATAAAATCATCTTATCGTTTCAATATATACAGGGTGTTACAAAATAGTTGGTACAAACTTCGGCTACTTATAGAAAATATTGATATAAGCTCTATTCCATCAATCCACAAAGTTCCAAAATATCTCCGGTGAGATTCTACATTTATAAACTTTTAAGACTCATTTTTCGCAGCGCTACGGCGAATTCGCAAAAGACAGCTTGAGGAGAATTAGAATTGAGAAATTTATGCTGGATTGACTCCACACCTACTTATTTTTATTCGTTAAATGACTAAAAACTTACCACTCAAATTTAAAAAAAATTCAGGTTGAAGAAATTTCTAGAACTTTCCAGCCAACGTTAGTAACTTCTTGTTTGAACCGTAATCATTTATCAGTTAGCATCGTGACACTGCACTGAAAAGATAAATCGCCTAACAAATGCAGAAATGGCAAATATGCATTTCGTCAATGGTTCTGTTGATGGTAATGCAAGACGCGCCGCAAGAATGTATTAAGAACGTTACCTCAATTGACAGGAGCCTGTTCATCGATAATATTATTCACTGCTTTGCACCGAATATTGTGTGGGAACGGAAGTTTCATTGCAAACAGAATGAATGCTGGTCGTCCAAGACAGCTTGATCTGGATCATGAGGAAAATGTGTTGGAACATTTCTGTCAAAGCCCACGGACGAGCACTCGTGCCACAGCAGCATTTATGGGAATTCAAGATCACACTCTAGTGTGGCGGATATTGAATCGGAATAATTCTCGTCCGTATTACTTCCAGAAAGTCCGGGACTACTTCCTTCAGATTATGTTCTTTGCGAACGATTCGCACAGTGGTTTTGGAATAGGAAGTTAGAAGATGCCCATTTCGCAGAACACGTGTTGTTCATGGATGAAGCTGCCTTCAACTGGGATGGAATGTTTAATTTCCATAATTTTCACTAATGGCAAACGAACAACCCTTATGTCATCCATGAACATGGAGACCAACATCGCTACACTGTCAATGTTTGGGCAGGTCTCGTTCATAATAAAATCATCGGCCCATACTTTCTGCCCGAGCGTCTCACTGGGAATGTTTACAGAATCTTTCTTAAAGAAATCCTTCCGAATTTATTGGCCGATGTTCCATTGGATATTCGCAGAAGAATGTGGTTTCAGCATGATGGAGCTCCGGCACATTTTCCTTTGAATGTGAGCCGTTTTCTTGACCTTCAATTTCCACATCGATGGATTGGTCGTAATGGTCCTGTGTCCTGGCCGCCAAGATCTCCCAATCTGACTCCATTAGATTTTTTTTCTTGGGGTGCATGAAAAGTCTTGTTTATGAAACACCTTTCAAATCGGAAGATCTTGTCGGCAGAATTGCAGTCACTGTAGGAGATTTTGCTGAGATGTCTGGAGTCTTCGACAACGTACGCAACTCCCTCTGACGAAGGTGTCGCACTTGTATCGATGCTTATGGAAAACATTTTGAGCAATTCCTGTAATGAGATCCTCGCTACCAATGAATGATCTGTTGTTAATTGGTTTTTGAATTACTCTCTTGTGTATTAATAAACGGAGTGTAGCTAATAATCAGCGTTCTTATTTTACATATAAAATTATCTCAAAAACGAAGCGTTTTTTGAACTTTTTCATTTATGAAATAGTGCTTTTATCAATATTTTTGATTAGTAGCCGAAGTTTGTGCCAACAATTTTGCAACACACTGTACAAGCTTGAGACCGTTATAGTCAGTCACGTTCTGCCCGTCAAAATTCCAGTGAGAATTTTTAAGGCTGAACCCGCTGCTACTCGCAACAGTCGAACGCCATTTACTGAAGGCCATTCACTGAAGGTCATTTACTGAATGCCATTTCCTGAAGGCCATTCACTGAAGGTCATTTACTGAATGCCATTTCCTGAAGGCCATTTACTGAAGGCCATTTACTGTAGGCCATTTACAGAAGGCTATTTACTGCAGGTTATTTACTGAATGCTATTTACGCCATGTAGCCCTAGACTGCAGCGTGAAAAACTCAGCGATCCAGCTGAGCAAGCTCTGACCTCTCCTCAGTCAATATCTTTTATATAACTAATTCGCTTATATAATAGTGTTCTACGGCGTCAAAAATGCCAAAGTTATTTTCAAGCATGCAATAAAATTCACTGTGGAATGTTAGTTTTAATTGAAATGTTTAAACGCGTGTCGTTTCTGTTTGGAATTTCTCCACGTTTGCCCTGAAACAACTTTTGAATGAATATTAATCTATTTAAAAAAAATATTCCATGGAAAAGAAAAAGATGCAAGCAAGAACTTGATAGCGAGTAGGAGCGCAAGAAGTTGCCACGACAAACTAGATATTCTTTATCGCGTTCAAATTTTTTACTTATTTTTACGTGGTGCTACCAGCATCTGGATTTTTGAAACATTGTGAGCTAGCAGCATGAACGCGACGTAAAACCACTTAAAGCCCATGTGAATGCCCGCAACCAGTAAAAAATGGTGACTTACGACTCATTAGGACGTTATTAGGAAGCTTCGATTGTTTAGCAGTGCGCAACGCCTTTTTTTCGTAAAAGATCCGAAGAATCACACCCAGAAATTGAGAGAAAATAATAAATAGCAGCCCGGCGTGAGTGGCAAAGCGGTGATCAGCGCAGTCAAGTCCTCCAAGGAATTCCCAAACTTTAAAATTCCAAAATCGCTGAGGTTTGCTGGGAAAACTCTTCAGAGGAGAACAAGCAGCGGACGACAAAAAGTTTACGTCGGAGGAGTTAAGCACTGCGGCACTGCCAAGATTACTGCCTTTAAGGCCTGCCGATGACACTAACGCAAGAAAATGTCAACGCTGTAATGGAACGGGAGAGAAAGCTCTGTAGAAACGCAGGTTTATGTGTTTTGAAGTAGGGACTAATTACGGCAGTCAACGCCGTAGCTGCGGTATCTACCTGTTATTTGAACCGAGATAAATATTGCTAACGAACGTTTTGGTCTTGACTCAACATCAGAAACCTGGATTGAAGACACGCGTGTTCTAGCCAGTAACTTATAGACTCGCATACTTCAAACATTCAACTTGCAAAAATTTCCTGCAAGAGCTTCGCTTTCCAGTGACAGAAAACAGCGGTGCAGTAAGGCACAACCAATCATTCGACTCGAAGCCATTTCTAGCTTTACTTATACACCAAAATGTTCATTTATGACGAACTTAGAATAACTCACAGCAGAATACTCCCATTATTACACTTTTAAAAAAGCTTCAACTTCTGCAAGGTGAGTATCAAACGAGTTTCTCACTCCATTTTTGTTTACTATCGATTTTTACAATAGCAATACATAGGTGAAAATTCCGCTGCTGCTCATTACGAGATGTAAGCTAAACAACTCTTGAAGTTGTTTCACAGGTGCGAAAAATTTAGATTTAGACACAGCCCGATACATTGGCAAACGAAAGCCTCTGTGTTTTGATGAGATGAAAAAGTGAAAAGTTTCACGGTACACCGGCCGCGCCCTCGAGAGACAATGAGATGTAAAAAGTGAGAAGTAAAACTGAGAGTAAAAATAACTCTAAAACTTGTGACAAACATCACTCGTTAACAGCTAAATAACAGAATTTTTACAGCTGGTTGCAGATATTTTCGTCGTTTCAATTTTATCAATTGCGTAGAAAAACCGACGAATCGTTCTTCAATTCGTACAACGACGTTGAAAATACATGTAACAAGATATGTAGCACATTTGAATTCATTGCAGCGCATTCTTTACCATTTTCATTTATTAACCAGCAGAGCACTCAGCGTCGAGAAATCGAGCTAAAAGCATGAGCGTAAAATGAGTCCATTTTATAAATATCTTCTAAAGGGAGCTTGTTTTTCAGTTTTCAGTATCGTAGAATAATTTAATGCTTAAATAGATGGGGACTTGTTCAACGTCGACAATTTATTCGTTTATAATAAATTCAAAAAAGGCAGTAACTTAATTTATTTGAAAAATTTTCTTTGAAAGATAGTATCAGAGCATTCGAAGTGTAATTCTAATCCACCGATATTTTAGAAATAAAATCTTATTCAACTAGATACGAAAGACTCGCGTGTGAGAGAAGGATAAAACGTAATCTCGTGCTAATCTTACGGGGCAACGACCTCATATTAAAATTTCACACACTACTGGTAGATACAGTACCCATAAGTTAATGTAAACATGAAACATGGTGAAAGAGATTGTTTCAGCAAAAATGTAGCATCTCAGCAAAAATTTTTGAACAGATTCATACTACAGACGCGCTCACAAAAACTTTTTGAACTCACTTAGTATACGATTGGTAAAATCTACGAACAGGGATTGTAAGACTGATGATATGTACTCATATGAGCAACGTTTAAACGAATGATTCCGCTGATGCATTTAACAAAAAAAATAACATACTAAAAATGGTATTATTTTGAAACAAATTACAATCAGAAAACTATGATGTACAGATTTGAATAGAAGGACACATAATCTTACAGATTTTCCCGCCAAAAATCATTCAGTCTTAAATGCGGATATTCATCAAAAAAAGTGCAGGACAACAGGGGCAAGTTCACAGGATCGAGCGCGATTGAGGGCGCTCTGAGAGGCGACAATAATTGTACACTCCGGTAACGGTGGGATTCCCACCACTAGATGCGACCTTCAGCTACTGATAGCACGGCTACACAACTCGCGTACTGTACTGGAGTCGGGGGAAACGCTCAAGTGGTCAGATTTCAGGGCTCAATGCCTATATTCTGGGCACTATGGCGCAGAACGATGAAAGCATGAAGGTGAACTTTGAGGCTAACGTGTTGAGTGGGCGATGAAGGAAATGAGAAGAACAGATGTGCAGAAATGGATACCGTAATAGACTAAGCTCGTCGGACGGAGCTTTAGCGTTTCAAGCGAGGAACCCATAAAAGTGGGAAAAAGAGGTGCAACTAAACTCACCACTAACTCAGCTAACACAAATTATAGCTGTCGCGAGGGTCTCGGCTTACATCAGAAAATTAGTAATTCCCAAAGGTGCACTAATCTTGGAGTTCACGACCGTGACCTTGCATTAATGAAATACTATACAAGGGAACTCACTGGTAGGGTGTTATAAACGAGGCAGTATAGTAATTCCGAAATCAAAAATATGAAAGAGCCCTTCGGATATGTAAAGTACAAGTTCACCAGCAAGCTAATTCTCAAATGCGAGTATTGTCCCAAAATAAAAGTTTCATAGATGTAGAGTACGAATAGCACCTGATCTTACCTGAACCCCACTCATTCAAATCAAGAAAAGGCACTCACACTTTTCCGTAGGACGCATTTTACGTAGGACACAACGAAAATTCACCGTAATGACTCTTCAGAGGATACTCCCCACCCTGAATGCAAGAACACGAGAAGGTATTTCGACGTACTCAAAGGTGCTGTTAAAAAGTTCTACATTATCGGTACACGGAAACAATCTCCGATTGAAAACTCAAATTACAAACAGATGAGAAGCGTAAGGAAAACGCACCAAAAATGAAACGGCCGTTGAAGAAATTTTTTGTTCTAATCGGATTTAAAAAATGCAAATATTGTGAGTACACGCCTGTTGCAGAATATATGGCCCTTCTTTATAATTTTGTCGCCTGTGAAGCTAATTAAGAAGTCGCTGAGAATATTTTAGCAGGAATTACTGCTCGAGTTTGAAGAAAGAGCGGCTGCTAATCCCGTAATGGAAGTCCTCTCCGGCGCCTCATGAGTGCAATTTATCAGAGCCGCCCTTGAAGGCTTCCTTAAAATATGGAATGAGAGCACCGCTATAATTAAAAGGAGGGCCTGCATTCGGAATTACCGTACTTCCCCCTACACGCTAAAGGAAATGAAATTATCAGGAAATACAGTTTGAAAAACTTAGAGTTTATAGTGAAGGCACATCTGTTAAGCCCTATCTAATTGGTGTATCTATTTTATTGCCTAAACTTTGCGCATGGAGGAACAAATATTAAATGAAAATTTCAGTAAGCAAAAACTGCGGATAAACTTCGTGAGCCCTCGAACAGCAAAACTGCCTCTCGCCAAACTTTGAACACGTGATATTTCATTGCGAGCCAAACTTCAGGATTCGCAAAATTAAACTTCAAGCAAAAAGCAATTCCCAATGAAGAAATCTTTTGGCCGGGCGGCGAAGAACGAACAAAACATGGACTCCGTAGACTATACGAGTATGGCGTCCATAAAGGGCTCAGAAGGCGTAGCGCAGCTGCTACTTCCAAACTGCGGCCTGATGGCGAGAGCGAACCCAATAGCCGACGCAACTGCTTATTTATGGCCGATAGGTACGGCATTATGGCGGTTGTGGTCGCTGCCTCGCATCATGGACTCCTCTCACACATAGATCTTATGGTATGGAGTAACACGAGAGCATTGCTTCAAACTAGGGAATCCAACGCTGTTATGAGAATGGTAGCGTTAGCAAATCTGCCTCTAGAGGAGTAGCGGTTCATTTGTCCGGCAAAATCCTCCGATTTTAATGGCTGGAGATTATATTAGATGTTAGTTTAAGCTCTCCTGACTACAAAAAAGGCGTTCCAAATGGAGGAATCATGAGGACACCATTTAGTATGGCGTTAAGGAATCAAATCCTTTTTAAGATCAAAACATTTTTAGCAATAAGATCACTGTGAATTGAAAGGGAGATCATAATCTTAATCTCAGTATAGGTACAGAATGTTTACACGGGATTCAAATCACATATTTAATTACGTTAAGTTAACCTTGATACGGCGCGATTAATAATGTTCAATAATGTTCTAGCACTATGGACAAAGTTTTAGATTTGAAGGAAAACTGACACCAGTAATATTTCATGTTACAAGTATAAGACTTGAGCTCGTCAACCAGTAACGTATCTCATAAAAACGGGGGCTTCACCAATGCTCTCAATGATTTAACCAAGACGATCTCTCAAAATCACATCCATTCTTGAATCTCACAAAATTAAATTCTTGCTGTATTATTTGTAAATTTTCTGTGTAGATTCGAATTGTCGATGTAAATTCCGAATTTTATCTGTTGCCCTTTACGGCATGGACTTTGTTTAGTATAAACAATTGACATCTCAGTTTTACGTTTCGTTAAAATTCCTTGTTGTCACGATTCAAATTACTTAGAAAATGTCGCAAAAGATTTGAAATTGGAACAGAACTCTGTCGCTAAGTTTGGAATTTATCGCGTCCAACACATGGGGACAGACGGGTAAAAAACAAACATTTATATCGCTAACTACCGGGGGCAACACGCCTGCTGCAAAATTGACACGAGTGTCACGAAACTATTTCTCTCTTCTGGCGTCAGAGAAGCACACCTCGTTTTGACAAAGTATAGAGTTTATTTTTTAAGAGAATTCGTTTTTAGGCAGTGGCACGATGTGTAGCAAAAATACAAATGTATTTTACTAAGAAAAAACTGAAAACATTCCTTGATAAAATTCTCTTTTACCAGCCACGTATAGGAAAGGTTTCAACTCACTAGGATAAAATTAAAAAACTGTCGAGGCAGGCCAACTTCTATATCGTTGAACTTCCAAAGTGTTTGCACACAATTAAAATCTAGGCATTGAGAGCAGATAACCTGGGCATTTTGATTACTGCACAAAAAAATAAACCTTAAAATTTCTCAAATGAGAACAGCCCAATAAAGAATAAACTCTTAAGCTCGGAAGCCAAAAACAGACCTCGAGCTGTCTCGTAAACTTGCCTCAATTCGACGATCACCAATCACGACAAATGGGAGAAAGGATCTTCAGAACAGATAGTTCATGAGCTGGGTCGAGCTCTTGGCTAACTGATCTGATTTACGAATGTCGAGGGTACCAACAGCGCATGCAAGACGTCCTAGTTCTTATATTTTCACTGGTAAATTTCTTGGGTGAAAGATGAAAAAGCAAAACTCGGAGAGCTTAGATTTCTCTTAATGAGATTCGGAAGTAAAAATCATATTTAGAAGTAAAAGTTGGAGGTTTTACGCTTTTTTATGTAACTTGGTTGTGACCCAAGTACTCACTGGTCAAAATCGGCGGTCTTACACTTTCATTCATTGAACTCATTGGTGGAAACCAACTAAGTGAATCTTTTAGCCATGTTCCTCAGATTATGCAGCATTTGAAATTTCCTGCCCGAAAAATGCGTGGAGTAAATAATCATATTGTAAAATCCTACCCAATACACAATTGAAATGGAAAAAATTATTTTGAAATGAAAGCGAATTTAAATTTCGTACATCCTGAAAATTGTTTTCCTTGGCCTTGTTAAACTCTTGTCAAAAACTATTTCCATATCTGCAGTTAGTAAAGAAAGCTCTACAAAGACTGAATCAGTCGTAAATTAAAAGATAACTTTGACGCCCAGAAATTTTACCCACACCAACGCTGGAATATCGGAAACCATGAAATCCTGTTGATTCGAAACACCTGTAAAAAAAGGTGAAAGTGACGCATTGTTTAAGGAATGCAGCTTGTTCAATTGAAGAAAAATTTCCCACGTGAGAAACTGAATTTATTTTAGATCAGCTAAAGATGTAGTGTGTGTAGCAGGAGGAGAAGCAGCGTCGGCTGCTGGTGTTTGCATTCCATTATTTGGGTGTTTAGAGAGGCGCTCGAGCTATTTTTGCGAGATAATGGAGCACTACACGGCGTTGTGCTCCGCTGGTATGGTGCTTGGTGCGCACCAACACACACCTGCACCAACGCACACTTGCACCAACACACCGGCCCCAATTAATTGATTATAAAAAACTTTTAGCCTATCTTTACCACAACAAAGATGTTCAAGGAAAGGATGGATGAAGACACCATTTAATATGGAGTTAAGGAAACGCGGAATCTACCCATAAGGTGCATAAATACAGGAAGCTAAGAATGAAATTCATGGAACAAGATAGAAGTTGAAGAAGAAAGTAGTAGGTGTTGAAAAACAGGACAGCAGTGAACTGAAAAAGATGGTCCGTAACAAAACAAAAAACCTATTCTATTTCAACAGAAAGAAGACCTACCTAACCTTTAGTACTGTGCTCGTCGTAGCCGAGTGGTTAAGAACGCGCCCTTCTGTGAAGGTGTCGTGGATTCGAATCTCGGCGCTGTGCGGCGACTTCCCCCGTTGGGTATGAGGGAATAACTCACAGCACAATACCCGACTCTACCCAGATGTCTGAAATGGGTACCGGCTTGACCGGGGGAAGCCGTCATGGCGTCCTGGTGTTAGTTAAAAGCATTTGAAACACCAATGCACAAGGTGATATGTATGAAGCTTCATTGATTGGAATGAAGCATCCTTTAGTCCGGGACCACACATAATCCCCCTGGGAGTGCTAATTCTCATAAATACAATAGATGAATGCATTTTCATCAGTTAAGGATGTTAATTTTAATGTATTTTAAAAACCAATGTATCAACATTTCTTGTTTGTACTTTATTGGAAATAAACTGTTTTTGTTGGAACCCCATGAGGAGACACACATACACCAGCACCTACACACCTGCAACACTCCTCCAAAGATTAGATTATAGGTTAGTTTGCGCCTCCCTAACCGCTGCAAAAAAGAGCGTATCGAAGAGAGGAAGGAGAAAGGCACCATTTAGCATGGAAATTAAGGAATGCGGAATCTATGCAGAAGGGGCAAAGAAACAGTAAGTTGGGAAAGGAGTTCATGAAACAAGATAAAAGTTGAAGAAGAAAGTAGTATGCGTTGAAAAACAGGACAGCGGTGAACCGAAAAAGATGGTCCTTAACATAGCAAAAAATGTTTTATTTCAACAAAAAGTAGGCCTACCTAACTCTCAGCTCGGGCCCTCACACCTCTTCTCCCTGGGAGCGTTAATTACTCCTCCAAAGAAGGCGTGCGTTTCAGAATATCTGAAAATAAACTTCACGATCTGTCTTCAAGTTGGGTGACTTTACTTTGTGCGTCAGATCGCCAAGCAGTACACGATTTTGGCTACAACTTGATCCCTATAGCAACTTGATACATTTTACATGTTGGCTGTGTATTGGGACATTTGACCTTTGTGCATCACCAGGTAAATCGTTCATATACGTACCGGTGTAAACGAGAAGCATTTCGATTGTTTTATTGCATTTTTCTTTAGAAAACGCAGTTTACGTGTTAATTCCTTCAGGGACACGCTTTGCGCACATGTCACCAAACTACGCTCTTCGAACAAAATTTCTGAGGAGAACATAATCAGACGTGAACTTTACGAGGTTCGTATTTAGAACAGCCATGCTTGAAAAAGATTAGGATCTAAAAAGAACTGATTAAAGTTCGTATTAAGAACAGGCATTTCACACGAGAAGTCTACACATTTACGTAATGATGAGCGGGAAATGTGTCACTTTATTTCATCAGCTTAATAATCAATCGGAAATAGCGTGTATACAGCTCGTGGCAAATCTCCTGGTCAAAGAACATATGGCTTGATGTAGGCATAAGAAGTATGAAACAGTTTGAGGTAAAACATTCAAAAAACACGTGAAACAGGAAAAGGGGAACATCAAGTGATAATGAAGAGAATCCACAAGACACATGAACGGATGGTGAGGGGAATCATGGAGTAATAAAGAAAGTTCTAAAAGGTGTGGCGAAATACTCGAAATAGAGAAAATGCAGGATATTGCTTCACTTCAAAAAACTTCAAAACTAAACAATTACAAAATGGAAGAAGATGTTTCATTCAACATCAACACAAACGTTGCTGATAACCTTTGAATGCAACAAGTAAAATTTAATTCAGTATATAGTGTTACGGTTTCTGCAATGGCCAAATTAGACAAGTTAGTTTACACCTCCCTAGATTTCTGCAATGTCCAAAAAAAAGACCACAGTACAGCGTTGCTTTTTCAAAATACACGAAACATCCAATGTTTTTTCTGCTAGTGTAATACAAATGAGCAACAACCTTTAAAATGCCAAGGTAAATTTTTGTGCAAGCTCTGAGGAAAAAGAGGGCACGAGCAGTAAAAGCAAATTTGCTCATAAGAGCGTCCCCCAGAAGAAGCAGAGGGAGTTTTTACGCGTGCAGCACAAGTTCAAATTAGAGCGGACTCAGGCAAACAGGACGGGCGTCTCTCCCGCAAGTTTGGGTAGCCGTCGCAGTGCGGAGAAGCCGCCACACGATGGTGGGGCTTCTTCGCAGATATTCTAAAGAAATTTACAAGCAGTTTTAGTTCTTTGGGACACAGGAAGTTGGAAGCAACTGCAAGGTTGCAGTCTAATTGAGCATCGACCTGCAGCGACGTGAGCGCTAGAGGCTCAAGAGGCGAAAAAAGCGACTAATGTAAGATTTCATCGCGTTTTCCGCTCAATTTGCATTTGCAGCTTAGAGAAGTTAGCTCTAAAAGAGAACCACATATTGACTCTCTAGATAGAAGGAGGTCAGTTCTTCCTTCTGACTAGAATAGCTCAGACGAAGATGACGGTATTGAAGACATGCTGACGTGATTTAGCCGCATCGTTAGCCATATAGGAATGAACCTAAATAGACATGGCTATTTCTTTTTCTTGTAGCCGAAAAACTTTATAATTGCAAAACGCTTCTCCAGCACTATCATAATAGTTAATAGTACAGGTGTGGCCAATGATTTTGAGAAAAAACTTTTCATTTCCGAGCTTTATTCAGAATATACTGTAGCAAAATGACGTAGAAGCGAGGTTAAAAAAATTGTGGATTTTCTTAAAAATTTATCTATCTTGTCTCTTCTAAAATAGGGAAAACCTATTTGTACTGGTTTAAAAGCTGAAACGAGCTTTGGAACTGATGAAAAAATTGTTTGCAAGGTGAGTGGCATGTTCATTTTCACGTATTTCGTTTAGTTATTGGTTACTTTAGATTTTTAAAACCGTTTTCTTTACCAGATTCAAAATCGCGGTGATTTCGGAAAAAATTAGGAAAACCATCATTCATCTGCATCATAGTGGTCTATCAAAAAAAGGAAATCGTTACCAAGCAGCTTGCATCATCGTCAACTGTCTACTGATTGATAAAAATAATTCAACGAGACAAAATTTACAGTGGCAAAGACAGCCCATGGCAAGAAAAGATTTTCGTCGGTTCGTTCAGATAGGGCCTTAGTGCGCTACCTGTTATGGGAAAAGACTGCCAGCAGTTCTGAGCTTGAGCTGGAATGGAAGAGGGATGACAGAACGCCCCTGCGCACTCAAATACCAAGTAAGGAATGATGAGAAAAACAAAGAAGAGACAACGAGAAAGGCATGAAAACTGATAAAAGCAAAACACAGCGTGAACTGTTCGGTGTCGACTCTTCGACTTGCTTCAAGTCGAGCTGCGAAGAAACCTCTTTTGACGGTGAAGAACATCAAAGACAGGCTCAATTTTTGCAGGAAGTTCCAGCATTCGACTGCTGAACAGTGAGGCAAAGTCACTTTCTCCGATGAATCTCTGTTCCTCCTTTTTGACACCTTCAGGAAAAGCCTCGTGCGACGAAGAAAATGCGAGAGAATTAACGAGGAGTGTGTCGTTCCAACGATCAAGTACCCTACCAATCTTCACGTCTAGGGTTGCTTTTCAGATAAGGGAACTGGAGCACTAACGATTTTCCCAAAAACACAGCAGTGAATTCGGCCTGGTACCTGAAAGTCTTAAAAGATCATCTCCTTCCAACGATAGCTGGTCAGTTTCCCGACAAAAAGATGCTTAACCGAGATGATGTCGTTCCCTGTCATACTGCAAGAGTAGTTAAAAAGTTCCTTGATGACAATGGAGTGGAGATTTTTTATTCTTGGCTTGTAAATTCGGCTGATCTGAATCCGATTGAAAATATAAGGTCCATCATCAAAAGTTGAGTGAACAAGAAGAAGCCAACTTATTTAGCGCAACTTGGAGCCTTAATTGAAAAAGAGTGGAGGTCATTTGATCATTTAATTGAAAAATTCGTAAACGGCATGCCAAAGCGCATCAAAACAGTTTTGAAGAAGCGTGGTCAACATTGCAAATATTGAGAAGAATTACTTTTTAGTTTTGCAGTTTATTAAAAATTGTTTGTGGGCAATTCATGTTTTTATTTGTCCTTCATGCTGTCCGGACGCAACCAATTAAGAATCATACAAGACTACACTTTAGATCAACGAGAAAATAGAAAAACTCAGTTTCCAAAATCATTTGCTTATAAGGCATTTGAAGGTGTGTAGGTGCTGTGTGTTGGTGCATGTGTGTTCCCTTATGGGGATACACCTATAGTATGGATGAGAATTAGTGCTCCCAGGGTGATCATGTGAGGTCCCGGACTGAAGGAAGCAAATGGCATCAAATGGCACGCCTTGTGCAAACACTTGCACAAGGCGTGTTCCTACTCAGGATGCCCTGCTTACTCAAATATCAAGTAAGGAATGATAAGAAAAACAAAGAAGAGACAACGAAAAAGGCATGAAAACTGATAAAAGCAACGTCGGTACGGAAGACAGAAGCCATATCTACAGCAGAGGTAACCTAACAGACTCCCCCCTAAGAGCGCTTGTCCCCACTGCACAGGTTGAAGAAACCTAACTAACGTAAACCCATCGCCTGTCCTTTGGTTCCTCACAGGTGACGCGGTGATTGATTGGTTATAAGAAAGTTTTAGCCTCCCTTTACCACAACAAAGATGCTCAAAGAGATCGAGGAAGGATGAAGGCACCATTTAGTATGGAGTCAATGCAACGCGGAATCTACGCACAAGGTGCATAAAAACAGTAGGCTAAGAAAGAAGTTCTGAAACAAGATAAAAGTTGAAGAAGAAAGTACTAGATGCTGAAAAACAGGACAGCAGTGAACCAAAAAAAGGTGGTCCTTAACATGATAAAAACCTTTTATTTCATCAAAAAGAAGGCCTACCTAACTCTCAGCTCGAGCCCTCACACATTTTCCCCTGGGAGTGCCAATTCCCATTGATACATTAGTTGTATTCCCCTGAGAAGAGGTGACGCGGTGTACTATGAAACTTTGCAGGTAGAAGCACTGACAAATACCTCCTGCGAGTTGTGTAATCAATGATGATATGATAATAAGCATCCGTATCATATATCCTTCTAGTTTTATTTTCCAGATTCAATAAAATCACTTCGTTAAAATAGCCTCCAGTCAGAAACAGCACAACATAGATGCAAGCAGAACTACAGGAGCACAGAACACCGGGGTCAATGAAGTATTGACTGTTACGGTGCTGCAAAAACCACTCGAACCAATGAAAGTGAAATGGAAAAAGGAATAAAACATGAGTGATGGCACTCGTGCAATTGGCTGGTCACTCCAGTATTGACCTTTACGGTGTTTCAAAAGCTGCTCGAACTAATGAGAGTGAAAATGAGAAAAGGAAAAAACATAAGTAATGGCACTAGACAGAAAGCCCTACAGACAGCCCTACAGACAGAAAGAGTCAGTGAGCAATGGAACCCATGTTGCTTCTAAATTTCAACACTCGATTAAAAGTTGATTCTTTAGTTACCAAACTGATGACTCTCAGAAATGCATATTTGACTACATTAGGCAGGTTAGTTTAAGCCGCCCTAACAACTAAAACGTGTTTCCATGTTCGGGAGGAGGGAGACAACAGTTAGTAAAGAATTGTTGAGATGGGGAATCAATGCACAAAGTGTGTCCTTGCACAGTGCGCGCATAGAAACACATGATTGAAAAAAGTTAATGTGACAAGAATCTGTTGAAGAAGAAATGGCTGATGCTGAAGAAAAATGAAATGAGCATAAATGAGCATAAATTAGCTTGAGACAACGCATACACAACTTTTAGAGAGGTAATTTCTACTAATACAATAATTGTTTCTGTTTGAGAGAATACAAAATAAACCAGCACATCAGCTAAAAAAATAATTAATTTAAATACACACTTTAAAATGTTTCCTTTACCTCAATGAATGATTATAAATATTAAAATTGAATCAAAATAATTTATTTCATTTAAAATTCATTTATTTAAAAAGCCTTTCTTTCTTTTTGGTGAAAACCCACCTAAGTGAAAGCCTCCCCCATCGGCGTGGTTTCATTTGGTTCGTCGGCAGCGCTCCTATAGACATTCCTCAACTATCCCGCACTCTTCAACAAAACATTTCATCAATTTCTTGCGGATAATTACAAATACTCCCGGCTATCTTCACTACTCAGAACAAAACACTACATTTGCGTTCTTACACACGAGAAACATCTCAATCCCAGTTAGCCTTTACTCTCCCCAGCAACACGGTACAATCCCGGATAGAAAAGTTTTCATATAACGCATGAATGAAAAATAATTAAAGTGCCAACACCAACTGACGACAGAAAGTTAAATCCTCGCATTGCGCTTTGAAAGAGCAAGTTTACGAAGGGAATGATGCTTGACAACCGAGCTGCTCAATCCGACTACATAACATGGATGAAGTTGAGCGCTTTTGCGCAAGCATTCGCAATCACAACAAGATGGACATAATTTATCGTTGGTAAATAATGAAGTTAAAGTTAGGGTAGTTGTTTGCAAGCGGCAGGCTTGAGCTGCCAAGTTGAGGCTAAATAGATTCAGCTGTACATTGAAGTTAGATTATACAAAATTACCACGTCTTCGAGCTTCAGGTGACAGCAGAAGTTTGAAGTCAACTTAGCGATGCTGTTTGTTGTGTCGTGTTCTTTCTCGCGAAAGCCTTAAATTTTTCATGAAAAAACTTAGAATTTAGCATTTTTCATTGAAAACTTAGAATTTTACACGAAATCACTTTGAATAGAAAAAAGTTTTGCAGCCAAGTCGACTTAGAACAACTTACACCGCCAGTAACACCGCCACGACGAAGGATATTTCAAGAAATTCCACCCCTGATTGCTAGAACAGAATGCAATTGTCACAAAGCTTTTACTGAATAAATTAAAGTGACGGGAATATTCATGTTCAATTCGTCCATTAAATCTTCCATTCTCCATTGCGCCAAATCCAATCGACTTGGCAAAATCAAGCACAAAAATTACAAACTCGCATTAGTTCAACTCAACCATAAAAGGTCCTGCCGCTCCAGCTAGAGATATTCTCAGTGATACGTGAGATGTTCCACGCATTCAAAGTGGTATCAACCTAGGCACCCATCTGAAGGCCGGTCTGCTCTCACTCCGAAATGAGCCACAGAGTGCTATCTGCTGTACCCTCTGACGAGCTGCATGCAGTGCATTTCTCGTCTGGTCGAAATAATGAGGTCTGAATGCAACTTTTAAACACTAATATTCCAGCAATAAATATGTTAAAATGGACCACAGACTGCACTACTGATTCGTTCATGCAGAGGCTGTCACGGCAATAAATTACGGCTTCAGAAGAGGACCAAATTTAATCAGTCTCTGCTTCATTGGAGACGGGAAAATAACACGCTCGTGTGAGACTTATTATCGTACAGCTCTGTTGTTGAAGTCAAACTTCAAAACTTGCAGCATCGCTCAAAAAAAGCAAATTCAGCAATTCAAACTGTAGCGATTCAGTGAATTTTCAAAGCGTCTATGTTACCAACAGTTCTACAATAACTGAAAGTAAAAACAACACAAACTCTTAGGCTCCTTTCGATTTTTAATTTTTTTCATCGCTTGAAATTGACAATTAATTTTGCTGCTCATGTTGAATTAAAAAAAAACAACTAAGCTGTGATATTTCAAATTGAATCCAATACATAGATTAGTGTAATCATCAAAATATTAGCAATACATGAACAGAAGGCTTGGATTAAAAATTCACTCTAATTTGGAATTGAGACAGAAGAGTGATGCGAAAGACTAATTTTGTTCAAAGGGCAAAATAGGGGAAGTTTTCAAAATTCCGTTCACCAGCAAACGCAAACGGAACTCTTAGCTCAAATTTAAAGGTACAGCAAAGTAGATTCTCAATGTTTGCATTCAACATGCGTGGAAAAGTAACCCGAGCCAGATATCAACCGATAAAACTCAACGAAAAGCTCCATTTTCGCTGTGACGCCCGTTGTTGAGGAGACAGATCGAAAGCAAATTTGCAACATGGAAGTGCATCAGATACTGCAAAAACCAACTAGGAAACAATAAGTATGAGCATGAACTGATTTGAGGTGCGCGAGAGACCAACGCTCGCCCCGTCACCGTAACGAACATCAGCGCGCCTGCTTGTCACCGTCACCGCTCCTGCAGCCGTCGTTCCTAATACGAGCCCTAATGAAGGCAGATTAAGCAGATGAGGAAGTGCACCCAGTGGACCGTTCTTCCATTTGAACAGCATGAAAAATTCGCATGTCTGAAACTTATGGACACATGATGCGACAGCTATTGAAGCTGTCCAGTAAAAACGTATTAATCACGCAAATTCGGCATGACCATACTGGGCCCCGTGAGTATTATGTTCAGAAATAATTTTCAGGACTAGGGGCGCTTGACCACAGTGGTGGCATCAACTGGAATAACATTAATTTTTCCGTGCTTAAAATTGAATTGTATTTCAGGTAACATCGGTGGCAGAGAAAGCCTGGAGGCTTTATGAAGATAAAAAGTTGCACATTGCGCGCCATGGAAATAGGTCACGCAGTCAAATTGACGCAATTCATAAACCAAAACGAAGTTGGGATTCATTACCTTAGCGAGAAGCATAATTACATTTTCCACTTTAAAGCGCTTTCCGAATGGACGTGGCATGAATAAGGCATTTGTCATGAAGGTAATTCAGGGGTAGGAAATAACAGAAGTTTCATGGGTCGCATCTTTGAGTTGAAAGAAGCACAGTAAAAAGTTTTCTGAATGGGAAAAATAAATTCAAATACGTACATTACTTTTTAAAGCCTTTGCTCCGGAAAGAGAAACTTATGGCCGAATTTATGCGACCTCACTTTGGTGTCGTATGCTATTCTTTTTGAACCGACGCTATACAGCTGCAACGCCGCTTTTCCTCACGTCGGCTCGTGAAGACAAAGCCACTTTCTAATACTGCACTGAATTTCCTTGAATTCCTTTAAAACCGTGGCTCTGTGACGCATGCTTTCAATTTTTCGCTTCTTATTCACAGAGTGAGCAATCGACTCGCTTGGAGCAGGGTTCGTTCGATTTTTTGAAGCTCCCGAGTGATTTCCAAAAAGGACACGGGGTTAATGTCAAAACTCGTGCGATTTAGAAGCTGGAGAACTGTGAAGTTTTTTGAATAAATAATAAACTTGTTTTATTAGGAACGGTACTCTCTTGCACAGGACACATGCCAGGGTTTTCTATTGCAAGAGATTAACCAGATTCAAAAGCCTACACATGTGTAAATTATTTCAAAATAAACGTTCACCAAGAGAGGGAAATTGATTTCTAAAATTAGCTCTGATTTCAGTTAAATATTGAACCTCAGTTTAACGCGCCGCAGCTAACGTGTTAAACATGAAAACTCGCAAGAAATCCCCAGTTGAGCAACGCAATATTCCCAAAGGCTGACAAACTATTTTGATGATTGATGATTGAGTGTTTACTTTGCCCAGAATATCAGGAAATGCAAGAGTGGCTCGCATACAATTAATTTCAAAAGAAGATTGCTCTAAAATGTCTAGGATGTGTGGATAAAAATTCTTAGGCAGGAGGATCCTTGAAGAGTATAAATAAACTCACATGACAGTGCTCTAAAGAGGAATAGAACGTTAAACCGTGCACTTTTCACTGTAATTCGCATTAAAACTTTTCAGAGGCAGCGGGAACTTGACGAAAAAGCTAAATAAGACCAAACTATCCAGTGTGACCTTAGTGCCAACCAGCAGCAACGCTACGCGTGATTCAGGCGCCAAGAACATTGGCCAGAGTAAATTAAAGCCTTCCTTTCAACTAAAGTAAGAATATAGCCTACAACAAGCGAGAACAACGGCCCCCGGGAGTTAAGTGGAATTTAATTAAGTACCTTTACCGCAAGAAATTAGAGCACAGGAGCCGAGTTTAGAGGAAGCGACTATGGTTGCCTAAAATTAAGCCTAAGGAAACGCGGCAGCAAAATCCTTAGAGCTTCCACACATTGTTTCGGTGGCGCATTATTGCTCGCTTCCATTCTACCAGCGAATTTAAGTGAAAAATGTAATTTTGTGCTGATGATACTAACAATTGAGGGGAACTATTTTCCGAGAAACTTTTCTCGCTTCGATTTTACCAGCGAATTATCCGTGTAAAATATTTCGAGCTTACGATGCTCACAATTGAGAAAAACTATTTTCAAAGCAATTTTACGGCACGTTAGTCTCAAATGTAAATTGGTATACCCTAATTTTGTTGCGCACTTGAAGGCCTTACCTTTTCTGATGAACCTGCACGAACTTATGACATTCTTTAAAGATCCTAATTATATTTGGTCTCCACAACCAGTTTTGACATTCGTTGGCAACAATCAGGGTGATAGTCAGGCCTCGTAATTATTTAACTTGAACGAGACGAAAAGACCGTAGTAATTCAGTACCTGGATTGTCACAGCATGTTAGAGCAGATAAAAGGAAATAGAGTAAGCCTGTCGATGAAACCATAGTGCAAAATGAACCAAAGAAACAGGAATACAGACATGAAGGTCGGTTACATTGTTCCGTGGACTTTTTATGGGGAGCCCCGCGAGATGAAAAGTTTCATAAATGCTAACAACAAACCGAAAAGTTCCTCACAACGAGAAAGAGAACCATGAACTTACAGGAAACACACCAGGTTTCTTGCTACAAGAGGATCAATCATTCAGTAACATTAAAAAAGGTTGAGGAGAAGCAGTTAACTGATGAACACTGAGAACTGACATGGTCACCCAGCATCCTTTAGTGAAAGGTGTTCGATTACTCAATTGTTCGGCGGTATGTTAATCGTTAATCAATATTCAGTCAACGTCTAAGTACTCCGTATTAGATAAAAAATTTAAGTTCAAAATTGGATCAATTGATTTGCATTCGATAATTCATGACACTAACACAATGCAGTTGAGAAAGCTGTCCTTGATGAGAAATATTGCTACGTTTTCTCGAAATGCACCCATCACCTGGGTTCTATCATTTAACATCGTTAAACACACCATTAACTCTCACTATTAAGGATGCTATCATCATCTATTCTTGGACTGAAAGGGGCTTTACATGGTTACTCGTTATAATTAAGATTCGAATCACACATCGATTAAAGATACCTCTGACACATCTGATACAGGTGCAAGCATCTGATATCCGACAACGGCTTCTACCAGGAGCCTCAGAAACTACCCATCGGAATATCTTGATCAATCCTGCTCAATGATGTCAAAAATATCTCGTGAAATACCACCACAGCTCTAACATGATGTAAAACACTTCTCTTTACCTCAGGTTGTACAGAAAAAAAAATGAAGTATATTCCTGGCACGAATAATTCTTACCTTGGTTTGCAGATAAAATCTCATGAAATGTTTCTGTGGCTCCTAAGTGATGTGGAGAACCACTCAATGCCAGATGTTGTGGAGAACAAACAAGTAAAAAGTGTTCCTGATTCTCGTAGTTCCTACCTGACTTTGTGGAGAACTTTCCAAGAAATATGTTTCTGATTCGTGTACAATGTACATAGTTCCTACCTGATGCTGTAGAGAACACAAGAAATACATTCCCGGTTTTTGGAGTTCCTACCTGATGCCGTAGAGAACACAAGAAATATATTCCCAGTTTTTGGAGTTCCTACCTGATGCCGTAGAGAACACAAGAAATATATTCCCAGTTTTTGGAGTTCCTACCTGATGTCGTAGAGAACACAAGAAATACATTCCCGGTTTTTGGAGTTAATACCTGATGCCGTAGAGAACACATGAAATACATTCCCGGTTTTTGGAGTTCCTACCTGATGCTGTAGAGGACATCTCCGTTAGGGAATATCCTGATGTAGGTGTTAGGCAGGAGGATCTCGTGGAAATGGCCGGTCTTCTCGTTCTTGAAGAACAAATCCGGCATCCAGATCTTATCGGTCTCAGTCAAAGTGAGGTACTTTATTTTCCCTGCAAGAAAACATACATGAGTTAAAAATGTGTTCGCCAGCAAGAGAGACAGAGCTTGTACTTTCGAGGCAGATCCATGCGCTCACAAACAAGTAACAACGTGTACAACAGCATGGAGATGAAGGGCATAGAGACGTGCTGCAATGGTAAATAAAATTCAAGAACAGATATGTTCATAGCACAATTATTTTCCTTTCTAGAGTCAAGCTGAAACAGACAGACTTTCTATGATAATCATCACAAGCAAGTCTACAGTCTCTTTAAAACAGATTTGAGGCTCAACATTAAAATTACAAGTGATTGAAATATGCAAACACTTCAGTTTCCAGTGGGTATTCGAATAATTTTACTTGCTACGGAAACCAAAATAATCGGAAGATAAAGTTCGCGAACAGCTCATGATTTTGTTTAATGAACTCCTGAATTACAACAGAGAACTAATGAAAGGCACACTTTAGAGCGGGGGTGCGTCGGTAGAAAATGAACTTGGTATTAATTTTCCACTTGAAAATTTATGATTAGATTAGATTTTAGGATAGTTCAAGCTTTCCTAACCGCTACAAAAAAAAGCGTATCGAAGAGAGGAAGGAGGAAGGCACCATTTAGTATGGATATTATGGAATGCGGAATCTGTGCAGAAGGGGCATAACAACAGAACGTTGAGAAAGAAGTTCATAAAACAAGATAAAAGTTGAAAAAGAAAGTAGTAGAGGCTGAAAAACAGGACAGCAGTGAACCGAAAACAGGGGGTCCTTAACATGGCAAAAAACATTTTATTTCAACAAAAAGAAGGCCTACGTAACTCTCAGCTCGGGCCCTCACATAATCCCCCTGGGAGCGCTAATTCCCATAGATACAATAGTTGTATCCTCCTGAGGGGGTGCTAAAATCACACAGATGATCCGGCGAAAAAGTTAGGCTGGAAACCAAGCGCTTTGACTTAGGTAAGAGACACAATGTCAATGAGTGGGAGGGAGTCAGCTCACGGATCTTCTCGAATTATTATTCCATTCTTGGACGCCTAGAATCAAATCACTCTTGATTTGAGTTTGATTTTTACGCGTGCTCCAATAAGCAATCAAAACTACACTATTTCGAGACCACTTGAGCTACGGTAAAACCAGCACTGAGCGAAGTGGAAACTTTTGATGAGCTCTAAATGAAACACGCTGAGGTCTTTGCTGATGTTCTCGCAGGATTTATCTCTGACATTGCGCCCGAGACTAGAAACTTAGAAGGCAATTTAATCCCTTTCGCTATCGAAAGAACGACCAAACTCTTTTTTATTACATCACGCAGAGTCTAACTTATCCTTCACAGTAGAAGGCCAATTTTCGAAACAATTTTTCATGTCTAAATAGAGCTGCTGGAAGTAGTTTTAAAAGCGACGTTAGCAGCTAACTTTAAAATGAGATCGCTACTCGGCAAACCCGTCTAATTACTTGTAGCTTCGCTCCTACTTGAAAGAAGTTATTACAACGGTGAAATTAATTACTCAACTTACGTGAGTAAATACCATCCGCCGCTCCTGGCACCTCGGAAGCTACAATTCGCACATAATAATACTCTTGCATGCACAACTTACAAGCTAAATTAGAAACGGAACTTGTGTTAAGTTTCATTTCAACCAACTATCTTGATGAAACATCTTAAATCCAGAGCTAACTTTTCGCCTCAATTTTTTCAATACCCGTCCATTTACTGACAACTTCATGCCTCATGACACGACAAATATTATAACAATCACTGCGTCGCACCCGGCAACGTTACCACATTTAAACTGCTAACACTTATGTACTAAAGTAAAAATTTACGTAAAGTAAGAAAAGTGACCTGACTCGTTTCTCAGACGAAGCGTATTTAACATTAACCTTGTGTGCCGATAACAATCTAATTCCAAACGATAAAAATTTCACGCGCTTAATTACGGTTGACTTGCACAAGAAGTATATCCGTTCAAATTTACGCTCTTCATATTCGTTCAAGTTCATCACACGTTCAGTGCACACTAAATAAACAGAAGCTCATTTACCTCAACACTTTCAAGGTTAGCAGAAACACCTCTGGAAACTCTGCCGGGAAGCTTACAATGAAAGCCTGTATTATCCAAGTTACCATGTTTCTCTACAGGCATAGGTAGGTTACAGTCATCACATATGCATACACTGTCCTCTGCTCAGGCTTGCATGAGCAGTGCGAGCATAAAATACATGGGAAACGCGTAAATTTGGTCGTAATAATGGGCCGGTTTCTAACAAAGCTCTGGCACAGAGCAAATCAGAAAATGAAATCCAGGAGCCCAACACAAAGTCCGTGGAACGGAAGGGGGCGTTCAAAGCTAAGCCGACATCAGCGTGAGGGCTCTCGCGCCGCTGCGGCGAGGTATTATATTCCTCTAAAGAGGCAAGGCTGACGCCTCAGCCCAGGAGAGAGGACTTTAATATCCGGAGAAGCAGATCGTTAAGTCAAGCATAGCAATTAGTTGGAAAGGGCTATTTATTTACATGAGCTGGGCTTGGATGCCCCCGAGCTCACACTTCTCTTTGACATGTTCTTGCCTGAGCTTTCATTGGCATCTGAGACTCTAATAAGGCCCCATTCTCTTCACTGCATTAGTGGCGGGATTAATAAAGAAACAAGCCCTCTAGCTTCACGCTTAATTAAAAGCAAGCGATTGAATGATCGCCATACCAAGAGTGCTCTTCACCGACGACGGTAGCAAATAAGAAGGGCGGTGCGGCATATTCTGTGAGCGGAAATTTGGTCGCGGTTTATCAAAAAGCTCGCGATTTTGCTTATGAACTCAGCGGCCTATAGAAGCCCTCGGGCTCAGGAGCGCTGCAGATTTTTTGCGGCATTAACACCCGAGATTGAAAAGTTCACCGCAGAAAACGATGGCACGAAGCGACAGCCTGCATCCTGCATGCATACCTCAGCTCTCACCCAGTCGCGGCAAAGTGAGGCTGCCTAGAGATACGAGGCAGCCTTACTGTAGTAACATTGCAGAGAAGGGTTGAAAGTATTCCGGGTAAAACGTCTGATCTCGGAAAATGGAATTTTGAAAGCATCCCTGCGTACCAGGGGGGGGGCCCTCCCATAATATTAGCAAGCCCCCACAACGCGCAGTTAAATGAAACCCACAGGAATTTTAAGACAGTGTTGAACATTAAATTAAGAATATTTCAGCCCCAAAACTTACGTTTTATCTCTCTTTTTCTTCATTTCCACGAGGAAAACTAAAAGAGCACTCCATGAAAGATTCTGTGGAATTAAACTACCAATGAATTGAACCTAAAATTTAACATGGATTAAAACAATCGAGAAAATTGCAACAACTCTGGGAGTAGACTCTGTCATCAGGAAAATACTAAAAGAATAAATTAAATGTTAGTTGAAGCCTCCCTAATCGCTAAAAAAGCGTTCCGAAGAAAGGATGGAGGAAAGCACCATTTAGAATGGAGATAAGGGAACGCGGAATCTATACATGCAGAAGGAGCATAGAAACAGTAAGAGGAAAATTGATTGGTTATGAATTAGTTTTAGCCTCCCTTTACCACAACAAAGATGCTCAAAGAGAGGAAGGATGAAGACACCATTTAGAATTGAGTTAAGGGAACGTGGAATCTATGCACAAAATGTGTTCCTGCAAAGGATCCCATGCACGTAGAAACAGTAAGTTGAGAAAGAAGTTTATGACACAAGATAAAAGTCGAAGAAGAAAGTGGTAGGTGCTGAAAAATAGGACCGCACTGAACCGAAAAAAGATGGTCCTAAACCTGGCAAAAAAACATTTTATTTCAATAGCAAGAAGGCCTACCTAACTCTCAGCTCGGGCCCTCACACATTTCCCTGTGAGTGCTAATTCCCATAGAGACAATAGTTGTATCCCCTTGAGGGGGAAAATGCCACAAAGAGACTTTCAAAAGGCATTCCGTAAATTCATCAGATTCATTAGAATGTTTTTATACTTTTAGAACGAATCGCACAAAATCTTCCCTGACCTCTCGTCAGAAGATCGTGAGCGGGGGATGCATGTTTCTCCTGGAGAAGCAGATCGTTTCACAGAAGATCGTGAGCGGGAGATGCATGTTCATCCAGGAGAAGAAGCAGATCGTTTTAAGAAGAGCGTGAGCGGGAGATGCATGTTCATCCCGGAGAAGGAGCAGATCGTTTCAAGAAGATCGTGAGCGGGAGATGCATGCTCATCCCGAAGAAGGAGCAGATCGTTTCACAGAAGATCGTAAGCGGGAGATGCATGTTCACTCTCGGAGAAGGAGCAGATCGTTTCAAGAAGATCGTGAGCGGGAGATCCATGTGCACTCCATGAGAAGGGGCGGTGAGGGAAGCTGATCTCCTACGAGCAGTAATTATACGTCGTAAGGACGAGCTACAAGTCGTAATTATGGCTCGTAAGGACGTCCATCAAGCGCCTCGTGCAGAGATGCTGCCGCTGCCGTCATAGCTTTGTTCGCTCTCAGCAGCGCTCGCACCCTTGCATCGCTAATGAACGACCAGGTGCTCTAAAACTGCATCGTTACACAGCTGCGCACAACCCACCATTTGTTCTTGTTCATTTAGGGAAAATCTGTCCGCAGTTTCGAGAGCTACAGATCTGTCTATGATTACCAAGAGCTGCGAGTTTCAATGAGGGCTCTGGAGCACCAGCAAATGAACGGATTTTGAATTGTTCGTGCTGGATGAGGAATATTTGTAGTTCACTGGATTGGAGATATATTCTAAAGTAAAGAAATTCTTTTAGGATACAGTATATCGGTGCAAGATGTGGCATGTTAAAAAGTGGATGTATTGGCAATTCTTGCCTTGGACAAGAGAAGAAAACTTTTCAGCATACGTCGACCGGAGATAACTTGGAAAGAATGTCCTACTGAGCTCTATGGTCAAGTTCTCTCATTCTGGCATACTTAGCACAAAGGAAATCGAATTGAGGCTTCATCTGCTAGAATGCTGCAACTTTTCCGTTTACAAACAAATAAGTTCGACCCAATACGAACAAATGTATTCACGTATTGCGAGCCATTTGAAACTTGATGAATTCTAATCAAATATCTTTCATGCTTCAAGTACCATGAGTTTAAAAAAGGCTAGTACAGATTGCATTGAAGTCATTTTGACACAGAGCAACTTAGCTTCGAATAAATGGCTCACAAATGAACCAAAACTCATCTGCTACTTTTATCTAACTTCACAATAAGGATGTATACTTTAGCAATGTGTAAAAGTGATAGGTTCCGATATTCAGCTGCAGAGACAGGAGAGGCTTCAAAATTTTTATTCATAAAAAAAACAGAAATTACTCCTGTGTTTCATTTTGCATGAATGGCTACTACTCCATTAAAAATCTCACAAAATAAGCAGCAGCATCAATGCCAATTAACAAATAGAATCATACAAGCACTTTTAAGTATACTGAATTATAATTCCTAGCACTCCTTTGTTAATAAAAAGGATGATAAGATCCACTCGATTTCGCAAGACTTTGAAGTCTCATACTGGTTCTTTTCTTCCGGAATATTGATAAATTCCGCCGAAGAATCGTGAACCAAAAATGCAAGCGAAGGAAGCCAAATCTTTTACACTCTGAAACATCTTAGCAGGTAAAAGAATTATTGTTACCCCCACTTTTTATATGTTATTGACATTACAATCAGCTTGAAGGCACTTCTCCCGGTCAACAAACCAAATATAACCCCTGCGTTACATCACACACCTCGAAGAAGGAAGCATCTTCCGTCCCTCATTGAAGACCAAGGCGCTTGCCAGTTCCGTCATCAGCGGCAACACACACATCGTTAGTCACAGCTACCGCCTCATTTTAAAAGCAAAGCCTTTGTCAGTTTCATCATAAAAGTTATCTAATAACTGCAGGTCGTGACATTCGTCAGGAGAGATGGAGTGCCCCGCCTGTCACTGGAACCAAAATTCCCGACAAACGAGGACGGACGCAACAGCGATATTTGTCTGGTGAGGGCAGCCAAAGAGGAAGCAGCCACCGCTGCTCAAAACACAGAGGGGAGATTCAGGTCGCTGGCTTTGGAATTAAGTGGCAACAGTCAGATTTATTTTAGAGCTACGATGATTTACGCTCTGCAGCGCCTGGAGTTTAATTGTCCACGGTTGGCTGCTCCGCGATCCAACTTCATCGCTAGCTCGCTGCTCGAATATTCGAATTTTTAAAAGAATTTGAATTTATAGTTCATGACCAGTTACGTACTCGTACATGGGTATATATATATTGAAATTAAAACAATAATTGTACGATGAAAGTTTAGCATGGTTTAGTTTAGTTATACGATAATTTTAACTAACGCAGCAGCACTTTCGGATAATTCGCTCCGTATCCACGGCATAGTCAGTTTCACTACCGCATTTCAATTACATGTGTCAATTCACAGTTCGCTACGCTGGTAAAAGAAGGCGTGAGCCTCTCTTAGAGCATGAAAAATATTAATAAAAATGAAGAATGAGGGAATAAGACACAAGGGCAGGAGGTCGGTTGCACGGTACGCTGGCTTCCTTCATGAGAGAGAGAGAATTATCATTATTGTTACATATAAATATAGAGAGAAAGAATGAGAATGTGAGAGAGTGAGAGAGAAGTGCAGGATGACAGACAAGATGTACCTACTCGTATGTACATCTAAACCCACAAAAATTCCTGCAACGAGTGTCGAGAATTCTAGAGTGGGTAGCTGGGGCCACGACTGAGGAGCGCTACTTCCAGAAGGCACAAGGCCGAGGACAGACACCATCAGCGTTCCCCCCTGAGCGTAGCTCAGGTGTCCTATGCATCACGAAGGAGCAATAAGCCCCTAAGATTTGCTTGAAAATTTCCCTCAGTCTGTCCAACCTGGTGGCTGCAAAATGTTAAAAAGTGCAACAAAAAATTTCTACTGCAAGGGCTCAGGACAAGTTGAGCCCGATGAACTTTTTCGCAACCTTTAAAAGTTTTCTTTGAAAATTATGTGAACATAAATTCTTGCAATGGGATTAGATTATATGCTAGTCTAAGTCTCACAAACCGCTACAAAAAGAGCATTTCGAAGAGAGGAAGGCACCATTTAGTATGGAGTTAAGAGAATGCGGAATCCATGCAGAAGGGGCATGAAACAGAAAGTTGAGAAAGAAGTTCATGAAACAAGATAAACGTTGAAGAAGAAAGTAGTAGGTGCTGAAAAAATAGGACAGCAGTAGTTGCAATGGTAGAATCTTCAAGAGCTCGCAGGGCCAAACTTTTAATCCGCCAAAGTATTCAACATTTGCTCATATGGATGACGCTTATCTTTACTTCACTGATGTGCAGGTGAAAACAGGGTGTAGCCGAATCTCTACTTCGTATCTTCGATTGAGACTCGTGTACTATCTTCCTTGGAAGAGTTTTAAGGCTGTCAATTTGAGGTCAGCGTGTTGCAAAATTATATCTTGGCTTCAATGAGCTCAAAATACTATTTAGCAAGGAACCGAAAAAAGATACCAGAATATCGGAATAGAGAGAGGCATGCATCATACTAGGGACAGCAAGTAATAGGTGAAGTACTAGGTACGGCAAGTACATGTCACAACTAGGACTAGTATGCCAGGTACTAGTTACAACAATTACTTGGTACAGCAAATACATCAAACAGCCTTGAGGCTGTAACTGCCACAAAGAAAAACAATAAGGATTCGCATTGTTTTCGCTAGCTAGAATTCACCCGCCATTTGACCGAAAGATCTTGGAGATCTCGGTAAAGGTCCAGGAGACCACTCTGAGAAGAAATAGAGATGAAACCCGATATGGAGACAATGGCCGGAAGGAAGCCATACATGTCAGAAAGATTCAGCCTCGAGCCTCTCATCATGGGAAGATAGAAGTGGCTAGAGAGCGAGAAGTGGCATGGAAAGCTAAAAGTGGCTAGATAGCGAGAAGTGGCATGGAAAGCTAAAAGTGGCTAGATAGCGAGAAGTGGCATGGAAAGCTAGAGTGGCTAGAAAGCCAAAAGTGGCTGTCTGCGGAGGCTGGAAAGCCAAAAGTGGCTGCCTGCAGAGGCTGGAAAGCCAAAAGTGGCTGCCTGCAGAGGCTGGAAAGCCAAAAGTGGCTGTCTGCAGAGGCTGGAAAGCCAAAAGTGGCTGTCTGCAGAGGCTGGAAAGCCAAAAGTGGCTGTCAGCAGAGGCTGGAAAGCCAAAAGTGGCTGTCTGCAGAGGCTGGAAAGCCAAAAGTGGCTGTCTGCAGAGGCTGGAAAGCCAAAAGTGGCTGTTTGAATAATTGCATAATTTCACCTGCCTCGATGGCTACCCTCCCAATAATTCTAATTACAACCCGCGAAATTAATTTGAGTGAAGTGCTCTAGAAAAATGCAACCAAACTCTTCCTAGATTTAACCTATTAGTACTTGGATCGTAATTATTATTTTAACGAAGAGCAAACACTGTTTTGCTGAATTCTTGTGATGAATCCCAGAAAGAAAAGTTTAACCTCAGATAATTGAGTTAATAACTGTAGTAGCATTATTATTATTATTATTATTATTATTATTGTTATTATTATTATATAAGAAAGTTTTAGCCTCCCTTAACCACGACAAAGATGTTCCAAGAGAGGAAGGTGGAAGGCACCATTTAGTATGGCGTTGAGGGAACGCGGAATCTATGCACAAGGTGAACAGAAATAGTAAGCAAAGAAGGAAGTTCATGAAACAAGAAATAGTTGAAGAAGAAAATAGTAGGAGCTGAAAAACAGGACAGCGGAGAACCGAAAAAAGATGGTCCGTACCAGAACAAAAACATATTTTATTTCAACAAAAAGGAAGCCTACCTAACCCTTAGCTCGGGCCCTCACATAGTCCTCCGGGGAACTGTAGTATCATTCTACATAGTGCATCTGTCCCTTTAATAATAATAGATCCATCCATAGTTCTGATTGCAAATTTTGCAGAGCATAAAAAAGAACAAAGTGCAACCTATCTGCTGTATAACGATTTGGAAATCAAAAAGCAACTCGAAATTCGCTGTCACATTTAGCATTTTCCATCACCCCCATATTTTGTTCTACAGTAAATCGGCACCAAAATACATTATTCCATTGATCAATCCAACTAGGCTGAATTTGATAGGGTAATGCAGCGGGAGATTTTCAACTCATCTTCAGCCACATTTTTAGTTCTCGGTGTGCCGAAGTACAGGAAAAGACGACGCCAGAGCACGATAAATTCAAAGTCTGTTCATCAATTCACCACTAACAAGTACAATACGCATCATAGGCGCGTGATCCCTCTTAATTAAAGCATTATTTCAACCTCATCTTCTTTGAACTCTCGATCTTGATTACTTGGAGAGGAAATTCACAGCAGGATTTTTTGCGGTCATGTCGAATTTGACTTAATATTCCACCGACTGCAGTGGAATTACGTCGCAAGGAACATTCAAGACCGATACTGAGCAATTGGACACAGCGCACGCAGAATGTTATACTTGCACAGGGCTGTTGCATCACCTATCTGCCCATAATCAGGCTAGTGTGAGCTATGAAAAGAATTATCAATACACAGCGTCACTGACGACCACGGATTTGCATCCCGCAGCGATCAATAAAAAGAGTTGCATTTTATCCTGCGCGCTGAGAGTCAGATACCGAATTTCTAAATATAAAAAAATACTCCTTGACATTAAAATTATCTTTAAGGCGAAATAAGCTATAACCTAAATATTGTTGCTCATGTATATAAAGGGAAATGAAAATTGACAAATAAGCTAAATAAACATTTACAATAAACAATGACAAAAATAACAACGCAAATTTTTAGTTTCAAAACAACATAGCTCAAGAAATAGCCCTCGCATTTATATGGCACAAGAAAAACAAATCCTAAACCTGGCCGGAATCATATCTTTGTAGAATTTGTGACAATAATAAAGAAAGAAACCGAACAGCTTCCAGTAAAGCTTTCTTCGCCAATTTTTTTGTGAGGCCATCCGCACAATTGGCGTGATTGGCTGACTTATACACGAGTCTTTTGCTGCAGGCTAACGCAGCTGTGCCCTCCGTAAAGGTGAGACCATTTCCTGAACACACAACTTGGGCCGCAAATTTTCTGTTTTGCGCGCAATTCTACAAATCTCTTGTTTGTCTTCGAAATGTTGGAGTGTTTGTTATACACGAGTGTTGAATTTTAAGTTCAAGCCACTTGTTGAAAAATTCCATTGATCAGATGAAATATAGACATAAATGCCGATTTGATTTCTGTGTGCGTGCCAACTTTCCTTTTGCTTATCTCTTGAACTTCTGATGTTGGCATCTTGAAGTTGGCAGATGCAAATAAGCAGTTGATTTGACAATAAAATGAAAGGAAGCTCTAAATGTGCGTATCAATCGTGTGAAAAAATTTATCAATAGAAAAAAAGCTAACACATTGCTTGTCATAGCACTTTTTCAAATTTTACAGAATACGCAAAAAAAATGCAACATCGGAACACAACCTTGATATTTTTTCTGTGCGGGGAAAGAAGTATTACTAGAAACTGAAAGAAAAGTATCATCAGATAACACGCCTTCTGTTATTAAGAAATTCCCTAATAATTTATTTATTAAATGAACTCTAGTAAGCCAAATTCAATACTTTTTGGCACAGGTAGTGCTTGGAATTTAGAAAACTAGCATTCACAACTGCGTGACTGACGGATCAATACGGAAGGAAAAATTTGTAAGAGATGATAGGGCATTCGACGAATGCTGCAGTTTCAAATTTCATTCAGTACAGGCTCCAGCCATCTCTATGATGAGAAAATAATTTTCAAAATGAGGCGTGTCTCGTAATTACTCTCAAATTATAGCCCTATACGCCATGATGACGAAAGACCCATCAAGTTAAACACGTCTCTTAGTTACTTTCGAAGCAAAACCAAATACTATGAAAAAGAAAGAACCTTCAAAATATTGCGTGTCTTCCAAATATTTTTATTTTAAAACTATACTCGCCAGCCCGCTCAAAGCCAAGTAGCATTCAAAATACCGCGATTAACCCTAAATTTGCAAGTTCCGTAAATGAAGAAAGTCTCCTCACGTGCGGTCTAAAATCTGTACCATCGAGACGAGCTAAGCAATTGAGCTACGCAGTTGCAAAGCACAAACTTTGCATCAGCATAGCACGTAGAGACGTTCATAACTCCCATCAATCGCGGGAACTTTTTAAAATAGCATACTATTGTAGCAGTACGAGCTCAACCAAGAGAATGCAAAAGACAGGACTACAACAGAGGCCGTGTCGCCTGTAATGATGAAGTTCTCATTAACATGCAGATTGCAGGGACGCTTCGATGCAGCAGCCACTACGCGGCGAACAAATGAAGCGCTGGCACAGCAAGCTTCGCTGCAGCGCGACATCAGCTTGCCATTTGATCGAGGTCCGTCCGTTAAGGCTGCCACACAACGTCAACGAGATTTCAAGGAAAAGGCAAATACATTCCGCCTCAAGTCATTGAAGGAAAAATCAATGCAAATGTAATAGTAAGTTTAATTTATTCACGCACACGCTAGCAGTATTTGATTCAGCCGAGCTGAAGCTCTCAGATGCACTTCGATTATTTAATGTTTTATTCAACGCTGAGTGGCGGCCTGTCTGCATTGCAGTCGGTCAGAGCATGAGTTTATTAATAAAAAACGAAGCGAAAATTATCCCACAGATCACAAACAGGTGGTGGAACTGTTTTACTGAACGTAAGATTGGATTTGACCATTTCAATGTGGAAGAACGACTTGCAATAAAATCAACTGGTAAGTCAGAGCATCATCTAAAATTCATTTTCCAGGTTCTGTAAAATTCACATGATGATGTTAAAACGTTGACTACATTTCCATTGTTCCCATAGTTGGTAGGTTATGTTGTGAGTAGTAGAACTGAGAAAACGCCGTTACTGTTTGAATACACCTCTATCCTTTCTTAGAAGTAGGAAAAAGTGCAACTGTGCAATTACATTCTAACTCACATGCAAACATCTAGGTTAAAAATTTAAAAAAAGGATTGAAATAGAGCACGTATACACTGGTTCGTAAATGAGCAATATACTTAGTGGAGCGTACACAGTGTACCACTACAGCGTCAACGTGTCAAACGATCGCTTGAAAACGTCGGAGATGAAATTAGATTACAAGCTAGATTGAGCCTCCTTAAAAATAAGAATACGCCAGTAAGTATTGCATTAAGAGAACGAAGAATGTATGCACAAAGTGTTCCCAATGAGCTGAATAATATTCTGATTCTGAGGTGAATATTGAAGACCACTACAAAGCCACGCTATTAATATTTTGGAAAAAAAAAACGGTGATCATGCCATGCCGCCTTTAGGCAGCGCATCTTTCACGTGGCAGGCAGCACCAGTGCTGCGCATCGGCTGATCATAGACGTCCAGTTTGCCACAATAGCTGCCAGTGGTGCCACTGTGATGGCAGTTTTGTTCGTGACTGCATCCTCGGCCGTCACCGAAGACACTGCGGTGACTTGCCCCCACGTGAGCGACCCTGTGCTGACACGAACGTCACTCCAGCTGATGTTGTGAACGACCTTGCGAGTCTCTCGCTCGTCTCGACAAGCCACATGCAAAGCTAGTTATTTTGGACGCTCTTCTTTCACCGGGCGACGCAGACAAATGGGAACCCGTTTGTGTCGACATTAGATTAGGTTAGCGAGTTAAAGACTCCTTAATTACAACAAATGTTTTTCAAGAACAGAAATAGGAAAGCATCATTTTGTTTGGAGCTTAGAAAAAGGGTATTCTAGGCACAAGGTGTGTTCTAATGCATGATCTCCATCATATTCATGCATCATAGAAGCATGAAGTTAAGAAAGATGTTCATGAAAAAAAGATGAAAGTTGAAGAAAGTCAGAGGTGCTGAAAAAATGAACAGATGAGAGCGAAAAAAAGAGGGTCCTAGACAAAGCAGAGATCTATTCTATTGGAACAAAAGTTAAACTTATCTAACCTATAGATCGGGACCTCACATCTTCTCCTGGGAGCACTAATTCTTCATGGATACAATAGGTGCATCCCCTGAGAGAACTTCCGTCAACAATGAAAATTTTACACGAGTGCTTTGTTAAATTCCGTTGTAAATCCAACAGAGTATTTATTTCCCGAATTTCCCCCAATTCACATACTGGTATCAGATGCCCCGCATGAAAAAAATGGAACGCGGAGATGCTCCAAGAAGAAAAGGATCCCACGGAGTTCATATTTTACAGAGCACCAATTACGTAGACTTCCTGGGATAAATTACGCGCGAGTGTTCCGCGAAGGAAAAAACACGTCCACCGGACTAATGAGCTTGATTGCAAGAAATTCAATTTGTTCCACGATTTCGAGACCTTAATTAGTTCCATCGAACAATACAATGAATTCATGTAAATTAAATCTCGCGGTAATAATGAAATGAAGAAGTTGTGTTCGAAAGAAACTATATTTTCAATGACAGTACTTCTCTTTAAAATGAAATATTTTTTGCGCTTTAGAGAAGTCACTGTAACGCTGAGGTAACAAATTGCAATAACTTATTGCACGCGATTATACACTGCAGAAGATTGTTCATGAAAAAGTCAAAGGTGTTCCAGTTGAAAACTGACTACTATTCAATTTACTGTGAACCCCAAAATCACATATTTGAGTGACTCAGAATTGGATAGTTAAATACTTTGACCAAAATCCGTAGACTAAAGAAAATCCTAATAACCTTGCCTGAAATGAAGGTGTCCAAAAACAAGTCAAATTATCAGACCAGACATCAATTCCCACAAACCTGCTAATTATACAGGCATTGATAATTCACACTCTAGAATATACTATTAGGATGAAGTCCCAATTATTGCTCGAATCAGTTCAGTAGAAGTGAATTGCTTAGAATAGCTTCCCAACTCTGAATATGTTTTAAACTCCAGTATTAATAATGAATTTATGCTTTAAAGTTAATGCGTCAGAGACCATAAGTTATACAGCCTACAGGGGTTAAGATATAGTTAGGTCCGTACGGCCGTATTCTCATGGTTCCTGTCTAATGCTACATGCGCTGCAGTTGCAACTGTGTAGAGAAACTAAAATATTGAATACATTGTAGTTGCAACTGTGTAGAGAAACTAAAATGTTGAATACATTGTAGTTGCAACTGTGTAGAGAAACTAAAATGTTGAATACATTTCAGTTGCAACTGTGTAGAGAAACTAAAATGTTGAATACATTGTAGTTGCAACACTGTATAGAAATTAAAATATTACCTGCATTGTAGTTGGATCTCTGTAGCGAAACAAAAATATTAAATGCATTGTAGTTACAAATCTGCAGAGAAACTGAGACATCCTGCATGTCCGTGTAGTACGAATGTTAATCAGTTGAATACCGAGTGTAATAAGTATCACTTCAGCGTATCAAATAGGCTTTTGGAAAACGAAAAGATTTGGTAAAAGATGATACAACAGAGTAGATAAACAGCACTCACCTCAAATGCACAAAAACGTTTGTTGCATGAAAAATTTGGCGGTAAGGCTGTTTAAAGAACAAACTAGCGTCATAAAAGTTTGGTTCTTTTCACGATCTCAACTTGTTTACAAATTCATGGTGAGTTAGGCTTCATAACACATTCGAAAAAGTTTAGAGTTCGCTGATAACATTGTTGAACTCGGCACTTGATTCTGCTCTTATTTTTAAAATGAAAATGTTTTTGTATCAATATTTAATTGCAGCGTTCGGAACGCTCAAATGTTGTAAAATTTTTTTAGTAAAAAAAACTGCTGAAGCTTGCAGCTGTATACTTTAATTCTTCTTTACGAAGTCGTTAAAATGAAATACACCATCACATCGTGACAAATGATCTCAACAGTAATATGTTGCATTATTCAACAACCCCTTCCCACGCATCAGCTACAGAAGAAAATAATTACAAATTTTTCCACGTCGAGTCCAACAAAACTACAGAGAGAGCATCGATCCGGTCGCTCCTTCACTTTTACCGGCCATTTAAAAACAGTAAAACGGAGAGCACACATGAGGCATTACCATATTCTCGTAGAAGTGCAGCCCACTCTAACGTGATACTCTTCGTAAGAGCTCCAGCCACCTCGCATCCGTCCCTGGAGAGCACTTCTTTAATGACATGGAGATTCCCTGGCGCTGTGGCGCGGTACAACGCACCAAACAAGATTTAAATGTAGCTTTAAATATCCCTAGTCAATTTCCCTCTCTGTCTCAATGATGGGAGCAGAATTAAATAAAAATGAACACAAGAGAGGAGGAAATGGTTTCATGTGGAATTAGAAAATCTTGAATAACGCTAAAAATTATCAAAATCTGCGAATTTGAGAGTACGTTTTCATGTATTTTATCATGGGTTATTTTATATCAAACAGCGTAACCACGTGAAATTACAAATGGTTACTTTTTTTTCTAACAATATAAAATTGGCTTAGCTCGATTTGCTGTAAATAAAATGTTGACAATCTAAGTAAGCTATCGAATTAAAATATTCCAAAATAGAATTAAAATAGTGAAAATAAGATGATACAGATTCTCCAAGCAAAAGCGGCCCTCACTGTAGGCCATGAACTTCAATGCGTGGACTTCTAACGATGTCGGCTTCATGATCAAGAAATTTGCTTGATCAAGTGACAAGCAGAATCAAGTTCATCTCGAATTCAGATTCAAACATTTATTGTTAATTTGCATTTGCTAACCGAAAATCTTCCGATTTACTCGAGAAGTTCATATCGTGAGACTCCATAGTCGGGAGTAGTCGCTTTTGGTACTTTGAAGAGACCTTAGTGCATAAAATGCAGCCTCAGGAATTGCATCTGTTCTTTTGTGGTCTACAATTGACTATCTACTACAATTGATGGAATGGCATGTCCTTAGTCTAAATTAATTATATATTTTTATTTCACCACACGTTTACCGTATTAAGCTACACTACTACAAGTACCGTGATTTACTCGCTCCACACGTTGGTACATCCCTAACGCCTCTTTGCATACACAATAGCAATACCGGAAATGTTCCAGGGACCAAAATTTTCAAGATCTTATTGTAATTGAGAGACTTGGAACGGAGCATAAAAGCAGTAAGTTTGAGAGAACTTTCTACTCAAAAATGTAAAAAAGTGATAATTTTCTTCTCGCGAATGAATTATGAAAAGTTTGAATTTTCTACTGACAGAATGTTGGGCTGCTGGAATTTGAATGCATAATGAGACAATGGAACAATACCCCAAAAATGTTAAGTTACACGCAAGGAAAGAAGGTCTACTAAAAATAGCCAGTTGCAAGTGATCGTTCGGAGAAAACAAAGACTGCTCTGACGCCCAGGCTGTAATGCTCCAACAGTAAATTAAAGAGCGGCGCACTGGGCGTTAAAAATAAATTCACACCTGAAAATCTAATAACCTCAGGCGCGGTAATTGCTGGCCCAGCCTGCACATTAGCGAGCGCTCCTGAGCTTACCCCGCACCATTGCCACCACTGGCACAGCACAAATATATTCAAACTTTTCGAAGTTTCGAAAAGTTTGAATGTATTTTGAAATTTGAAAAGTTTCCAATGTACCAAAATTTCAATTTCGGGTGAATACGATAATCACGAGATATTCTTGAGCTTGTTTAGATTTACAGTCATCGACACACACCCTGTCATGCGAGGTAAACCATTGTCTCCAAATATAAATTCACATTATGAACAAATAACCATTTCTCGCGTTAGCAGGCTAGTTTGAAATGAAAAAAACGTGCCCTAAACCAAAGAGCTTCACTGCGTCAACTTGACATTAACAAGGACACACCAAATATCGTTTGGCCAGAACAAACAGTTACAAAGGTATGGAATTAGCAGACCTTCATCAGCTACAAGCCCGTGGGAATTTCTGCAGTGAAAAAGTACCGGCAAATATGCTGCACCTTCCGTCTACCTGACGCAAATTTGCTTATGTAAACTGATCGGCAAAATGGGAACTGACTTTGAGTTCGCATGGAAGGAAACAATTTGTTTTCAATCAGTGAATCCAATCTAAAAATTGCCTCTATCAAGGTTCCCGTTCTATGATCGGTAATGAACTAGTTATGAGGAATGCCCACTTTGGCACAGCTTTTGATGTCAAAAACTGTTGATTAAAATTGGAATTATTCGTGGCTTTCGCCAAAAAAAATCAGCTGAAGGAAGAACGCAAACAAATGACATCTAAATCAAATTGGACGTTTTCAACCATAATTCCAAAAAAATGTTACATAAACCACAAGTTTTCAAATTTCAGGGAAAGCTACTAAACAAACAAAAAGTTAGCAATTGTTTCCCGAATAATGACGGGGTAGTGAGGGAACGACTTTCCCTTACTAGATATTATTTTTCATGGTTTTCATCTGCTCAGCCGCCGAATCATTTCATGCGAAGGAGAAACAAAAGCAAGTCGATATGGAATATAAATGAGCGGAGATTCTTTTTGGGCTCACAATGCAAATTATCTTCTATTGAGTTATAAAAGTATAGAGACCGTTAAGGCGACAGAAATTGTCGATGAAGGTGGAGATTATGTGGGCAGTAAAAATCTAACTAAGTACGAGATCAAAGACACATTCCGAGCATGTAACAGCAGACAAATACTCGCAATTGACACCTACAGTTTCGTGCAGTGCATGCTTTTACATGTCTGATGCTATGAGCCTTCAGCTATGTTCCTAAATAGGAAAAGAGCACTGAACAGGATGTTGCACAGTTATTTTTGCAGGAAAACTTCCTGAGGAACTCCCCCAATAGCCACTGGTTCATGTGATAATGGTTGCTGTGGATGGATTTGATTGGAAGGATTTAATTACTAGCAAAAGTAGCAACAAAATTTTACTCACCACAGATCTGGAAAAATACGCACGGATTTTAGATATTTGTTAGCTTCTTCTAAAAAGTAAAATGACAAGATCATAAACAAAATTAGAGGAAAAATTACGGAGAAATGTATCGATCATTGTTTTTTAAACACACTACGCTCTTTGAATGCGCCACGCGGCCACACGCAAGTGATAATGAATCCGGACGACGAAACTCACTTAGGAAGTATTCATAATTGTATTAGATTAAATTATTAGTTAGTTTAAGCCTCCCTATCCGCAACAAATGCGACCGAAAGAGAGGGAGATGGAAGGCACCATTTATTACGGAGTTAAGGGAACGCTGAATCTATGCAGAACGGGCATAGAAACAGTAAGTTGAGAAAGAAATTCATGAAACGAGATAAAAGTTGAAGAAGAAAATAGTAGGTGCTGAAAAACAGGACAGCAGTGAATCGAAAAAAGGTGGTCCTTAACATAACAAACAACATTTCATTTCAACATAAAGAAGGCCTACCGAACTCTCAGCTCGGGCCCTCACATTTTCCCCCTGGGAGCGCTAATTCCCATAGATACAATAATTGTATCTCCCTGAGGGGTCATAGTTGTGTTAATACTCTATCTACTTTTAATTAGTATCAATCCTTAACATTCATTGCTCGGTCATGAAGTTCTCATTAAAAAGCAACTGTGCTTCGAGTTAAAGAGTCACAGCTTTTAATTCAGCTAGAATTCTCTACAGGAGGCTAGAGACGACCCAACCTTCATGTCAACATTGTTTACTCTATGTTAAGACTTATTGCAGGCAATTAACGCTTAATTGCTTCAAGCTCTTCTAACACAAAGCTGACAAGTCTTCAGCTTTTAACAACAGAAGGAAAAACCTGAAAACATGAGAAATTTTTTAATTATTCCACACACACGCATAGAGAGGTTGTAATTTTTAGCTTCTCCAGAACGTGTAAATGGAAAAACAGAGTCCCACTCTAGAGTTTTGGACATTTGCTTAGATTAGATTGAGTGTTAGTTTAAGCCTCCTTAACTGCAACAATGGCATTCCAAAGAGAGGTAGGATGAAGGCACCATTCAGGATAGAGTTAAAGGAACTGAAAACCTCTGAACAAGCTGTGTTCTCACGCAAATCTCTTGCGGCTAGAAGTAACAAGTTAGGAAAAGAGTTCAAGAAATAAAATAAAAGTTGAAGAAATAAGCAGTAGGTGCTGAAAAACTAGACAGCTCCGGACCGAAAAAGATGATCTGGAACAAAGAAACAGAAGGCCTACCTAACCTTTAGATCGAGACCTTACATAATCTCCCTGGGAGCGCCAATTCCCATAGACACAATAGTTGTATCCCCCTGAGGAGTGTAATATTACCTTGCTTAGCGCATATGTAACTAAATTCTGAAGAGAAAGTTACACTCTTCAGTGTCTTACATGCACTTCTGGCATGAATAAAAAGTGTTCATTTTCAGCTACTAAACACATTAGAATTTGTGAGCAAATTCAAACCATTTTAGCATTAGGCTCAAGTATATTTTACGCCAGCAAGAAGATTGTGAGCAAATGTAAAAAATGCGAGTAATTCACGTTTTTCAGGAATGAGATTTGAACGCATTTTAAATCTGACAGAAGCTACCGTTAATGCACACAGTCGTGCAAAAATAATCCAGGAAAGCTCATAGCAATCAAATTTGAATGGAGGACAGTACTTAATTTACAAACTTGTAAAGTTTCTAGAATTTTCTTACTTCGCTCCGTGTTCTTAAGTCATGGCAACCATGAAAGAAACTAAGATGCTTTTAATTTTCGAGGTTACGAAGTGTGCATATCAGCGCATAATTTTTTCCAAAAGTAGCAAAGAATTAATTTCCATATTGACTAGTACACTTTAACTCTGTCGCGTTCAGGGTATATTTCATACTTTCCCTCACGAAAAGAACCCAATTTCAAGACCGTGTGGGTTTAGGCAACCTGAACGTCAGCCGCTACCGCCTTGTGATATTTGATTGGAAATGCTAAAAAAGCTCAGCAAAACACGGAAGTGATGAAGTTATATGTGTTGTTCAATTTGCAGGAATCAATTACGAATGAAGAATTGATATAAACAGGGTATACCATGCCTATAGAGCTCGCGGAACCTGATTATTTCCAGTGGTAATTCACTTTCATTTGCTTTTAAAGTTTAATCTTGGACGCGAGCAAAAAAAAGTTACTTAGAACGTAACTTTTTACATTAACCCACTCAATCCCTTTAAAACAATAAAATGATGCTGAGCCTATACCTAGACAGGTTCTTAAAAAATGATTCAGTAGCAAATTTCGAAAGTAGCATGGCCCACCGACGAAGAAAAAAATTTTTCTGATAAGAAAGATATTTGAATTTAGAGAAACTTAGGAGTGATTATTCGTAATCGCTCTCAAAATTAAAGTTCGAAGTATGTACAAACATGTAATGGCAGTTCCAGCCCTAAATTTCCCCTGCAAACACTAAACCATTTCTGAAAGGTGAATTCGAATGATAAAGTCCAAGAACAAAAAATGGAGTTTTTCCTAAAATTTGCGGAACCACGCTTGATTTTGAGAGCTCACCGCTTCTCAGAAATGAAACTCCTGAAAAGAATCAGCGCAAGAGAGATGGCTGAGAGAAGAAGCTCAAGCCATTGAGATAAATCCCTTAAGCCGAGTCTGGTATTGATAAATCCGCTCTGTGATTGCAAGATTACTGCCCGGCGGCTTTCGACTCGCAATAGTTTGCAATAACGGCAAGGAGCCAAAACCTTGCGTGTGCTCCAGGATGCACGCGATTATACATATTTCAAGTAGTGTTGTTTCTCCCTTAAATTGGTGGCGCTTTTATTCAATTGAAGTCATCATTTGTTAGTCAGGACAGTTTTATAAGGAAAATTTAGATAACGTATTCATTCAACGCCTTTTCAACGCATTCATATTAATTCAAAATATCACCAATACATACATTTCATTCTCACCACGTTGGACCGGCCGCATGAACGCAAAATACAGCAGAGCTGAATGTAGATCATTTTATACGCACGAAAAACTATAACCTCGAAAATGTTCAACAAGGTAGAAGTCTCTTTTTTCTTTTTCGAGACGAATACACTCAAATTTAATTAATTCCAATCAACTAATACAAAAATTTATTCTTATTTATTTGGAGCGATTACGATCATGACTTGAAGTGAGTACAGACTATGAAATTTACTAGTTTCATTTAGGAAAAGGGATGACTTCACGAAATGATCAAAGTACACTGAGTTGGTGGTGCGCACGAGCTTCACCGGCGACCGCCCGTTCCGTTTAGCTATGCTCCTGAGCTCGGAGTTACGGTATAAGGCCGAGATTTATTAATGATGGATGCAGGCGCATTCAATTTACTGTGACCTCACGGAAAGGTCAAGCTTTACTAGGTCGCAAATGAAGCGGCAGCAATCTCCAATACCTGAGAATGAGGAATCAATATAAAGAGGGTATACAATGCCGAAAGTGTTAGATAATCTGGATATTATTGACATACTGGAACAGCTACTCCTCCCCCAAAAATCATCCGACGCATGTTAGATTGATTATAAGAAAGTTTTGGCCTCCATGTACCACAACAAAATTGTTCCAAGAGGGGAAGGATAAATGCACTATTTAGCATGGACTTAATGGAATTAAAGAGAACGCGGAATCTACGCACAAGGTGCATAAAAACAGTAAGCTAAGAAAGAAGTTCATGAAACAAGATAATAGTTGAAGAAGACAGTAGTAGGTGCTGAAAAACAGGACAGCAGTGAACTGAAAAAAAAAAGAAATCCGTAAAAAAACCTATTCTATTTCAACAAAAAGAAGGCCCACCTAACCATCAGCTCGGGACCTCACATAATCCCCTTGGGAGTGCAAATTCCCATAGATCCAATAGTTGTATCCCCCTGAGGGACACGCGTGGTACATAGAATGCTACGATCGTGAATGAGCCAGGACAAGAAGTAGAAACGAGTAAAGTAGATCAGAAGCGAACTTTTATTTCGGATACCTTTTCTCACATGCGCTCGTGAAACATGGAACTCATTAGAAAAGTACAATACGATTAAACCACACTAAGAAATTCTATCATTGGCGCTGAGTGAAAATCAAGCTGTTGAGTAGAACCACCACACCTTGAAACTAATTTAATACAAAAAATGAGCAGCAGAGTTACAAAAGCCAAGTTCAGGTTTTTATGATTCAAGGAGGTCTAATGCTCGGACATGATTGAATGAGGTCTAATGCTCGAATATGATTCAAGGAGGTCTAATGCTCGAACAGGATTCAAGGAGGTCTAATGCTCATATTTGATTCAAGGAGGTCTAATGCTCATATATGATTCAAGAAGGTCTAATGCTCGGACATGATTCAAGAAGGTCTTATGCTCGAACATGATTCAAGGA